>APFE030008654.1:306024-317428 GCA_000404065.3 Pinus taeda | reverse complement strand
AAAAAAAAAAAAAAAAAAAAAAAAAAAAAAAAAAAAAAAAAAAAAAAAAAAAAAATTATGATGTAATGATTCAAACATAATTTTTTTTAAAGAATTTTGTTCTTGTAATCATAACAATTTTTTTAAGAATTCTGGGATGAATTCCTTAGTATCTTTAATTGGGATTGTTGTGTCGAGAAAGGAAAATTACTAGGAAAGGTTCAGGAAGGTTATAAATATCCTTATTTTGAATGATTTGTAGGATGGAATTTGCGAGATGGAATCTGTGAAGGAAAAGAAGGGAATTCACCACATCAGTCTCACGAGGAGAAATAGTTAGCAATCTCGAAAAGTAAGGATAAAAATGCCTATGCCTTAATTTCCACTTCAGTGCCAGAAAAGCTAAGGAGATACATTGCTCACAATAAAACAACATATGATGTCATAACAAAACTAAAAGAGCTTTATGATTCACATTCTGAATTAGAGATAATTTAGTTATTGTTGAAGTTATTTAATTCGGAAATGAAAGATAATGATCATTTAAAACTTTATTCTAAAATTAAAGCCATCAATTATGAAATTGAATCTACTGGAGTTAAAGTTGATCCTTTATAAAATCTCTTTGCCAGAGTTATTGACACTACTTGAAATCTCTCTAGGCTAGTGGGTAGTTAAAAGATTTAGATTTTCATAAATTAGTACGGAAAACTATAGAAAGAGAGAAGGCTTTTGGGAAGAAAAACATCACATAATTCTAATACTCAAACCCTATGTCTTGCTCAAAAAGACCAAAAAACTCAAGAACAATATGAAAGAAATACTAAGGGTAATAGAGGTCAAGGTAGGAAGAATTATAGAGCTCGGGTGGCAGAAATATTTAGGGAGATAGATAGCATAATGATAAACAAAGAAATTTTCATGATAAAACAACTCTAAAATGATTTAGACTTGGTAAAATTGGACATATAGCTACAAATTGTAGAATTCCCCGAGAGAAAATTAATGAAAGAAGAGAAAAATTTCTTGAAAAGAAAGATCATCTAATTTCAGAAAAAGAACAGTCTTCTAAGAGTGAACATTATGTTGTTGTTGTATTTAAGATACATTTAGTACCACTTTTTCTTGATGGCATGACAATCGGATTTTAGACACAACTGCCACTTGTCATATGACCTTTAGAAGAGATTTGTTTGAACAATTCAGTGATAATATTGATGGAGTAGTGTATTTTGCTGATAAATCTCAAATCAAGTCATCGAGTGTTGGTTCTATTTAGTTAAAAATTCATGGACTTTCTGATTATACTTTGAATGGTGTTCTTTACATTCCTAAGTTCCAAAGGAATTTATAATGTCTTGTACAAATAAGACAATAGGGACATTCCATCCACATATTTGATGGTAAAGTGGAAATTCGACTAGCAACAGATAATAAAATTGTAGTAACTAGTGTAGAAGAAGATAAACTATTGAAATTGAAAGGTTTGTCCTCTGTTACATTGAACACAAATTATTTGGTTCAGCAAAATGATACTTTTTCATCTTGGTTATTGTGGCATGTATGCTTTGGTCATATTAATTATGAAAGTATTAGAATTATGAGAGAGTGGGGGATTAAAGGACTCCCAACAGTTCTGAGAAAATTGACTGTGTATATTGGGCAAGAGAAAATTGACCGTGTATATTGGGCAAGCATCACAGAAAATCTTTTTAGAATTCTACTTCTTGAGCTACAAGAAAATTAAGTCTCATACACTCTCATTTGTGTGGACCTATGCCTGTACCAACTGCGAGTGGAAATAAATACATACTGAATTTTATTGATGATTATTCAAGGATGTGTTGGGTTTATCTGCTTAAGGAAAAATCACAAGTTTTTTATCTGTTTAAAAGAATTCATCTCTTGATTACAAATGAAGCTCAACTAAATATTGGTACTATAAGAAATAATAATGGAGGAAAATATACTTCACATGTCTTAGAAAAATATTTGCAAGAGAATGGCATCAAACACCAAACCACAACACTGTATAATCCACAACAAAATAGTGTTGCAGAATGAATGAACAAAACATTTCTTAATATGGTAAGGTCAATGATGTTTTTTAAGAATTTAAAATTGATATTTTGGGGAGAAGCAACGCTCTGAGCAGCATATATTAGAAATCAATGGCCATCCTTTGTCATTAATAACAAAAGTCCATATGAAATGTGGTATAATCATCTTTCTACTATTGAACATTTGAGAGTTTTCGGTTCTCAATGTTATTCTTTGATTCCTAAACAACAAAGGCATAAGTTGAGTGAACGGAATAGAAAATGTATTTTTTTAGGGTATTATATGACTTCTAAGGCATACCAATTATATGATGAAGAGAACAAGAAATTTATTTTGTCAAGAGAAGTAATTTTTCTTGAATCTGATAAAGATTCCCTCACTCTTGATAGACAACTTAATCAACTAGAAACGTTTGTGCCTCAAGAGTTTTATTGTGAATCTGATAACATATTTGTAGATCCTGAAGGGGGGATACCTATATTAGAACAGTATGTGGAGTTTCCTTCTCTCAATGATGATAATTCTACTATTGATGAGAAATTGGTTGATGCAAGTGTTTCTACAGACATGACATGACAGGCACAAAAGCGGCAACATAGTTGATAGGGATAGAAATGGCAAGAATTTAGAGAAATGAAGAAGATGAGCAACTACCTACACAACCTTTGCGAAGATCATCTCGTATTTGAACATTTCTGAAGAAATATGATGATTTTAAGACTAGAAGTTCCTCAAGTAACTATTTTCATTGTGAATTTAACTTTTCTATGGATTGTGAACCTACTTGTTTTGAAGAAGCTACTAGTTATGGTCAGTGGAAAGATGCAATGCAAAAGGAATATGATACTCTCATAAAAAATGGCACATGGAGGCTCGTGGTTCCTCCTATTGGCATCCAACCTACTGGTTTCAAATGGATTTATAAAACTAAGTATAAAGCTGATGGTTCACTAGACAAACACAAGGGAAGACTTGTAGCGAAGGGATATGCATAGAAAGAGGGTATTGACTATACAAAGACATTTGCTCCTATAGCTAAATGGGGCACTATTAGATCTTTGTTTGCTATTGCATCTCAGAAAGAATGGAAAATTCATCATATGGATGTCAAAACTTCCTTTCTAAATGGAGATTTGAAAGAAGATGTCTAAATGTTTCACCCAGAAGGTTTTTCCGTTAAAGGGAAAGAACAAAAGGTTTCCAAACTAATGAAGTCTTTATATGGCTTGAAACAAGCGCCACGAGCATGGTATGAGAAAATAGCTGAACATATTCTAAAGTTAAATTATAAACATTTTGACCTAGATGATGCAACTATTTTCATTAAGAAAGCTGGAAGATGAGTTGTATATCTAGTTGTATAGGTTGATGATTTGATGACTATAGGAAACAATGATGAATATATATCATCTATCAAGAAGGAATTGGAAAAGGTTTTTGATATGATAGATTTAGGTTTACTTCATTATTATCTTGGAATTAAAGTTGATTATAAACCACAACATATTTCCATCTCTCAGAAGAAGTATGTTGGTAAGTTATTGAATAGATATAGTATGATGGATTGTAATCCTCTTGCTACACCAATGGAGAAGAATCTGAAACTTACTTCAGAATAAGGGAAATCATTTGAAGAGCCAACAAAGTATAGACAACTTGTTGGAAGTTTGATTTATTTATCTATTACTCGTCATGATATAACATTTGTTGTAGCAATACTTTCAAGATTTATGCATCATCCTCATGAGGGGCATTGGGTAGCAACAAAAAGAGTACTGAAATATTTAAAGGTAACCCAAACTTACAGAATCAAATCTACCAAAGTTTTAGACTTCAATCATGTTGGATATTTAGATTTTGATTCCAATTTTTATGTAGATAAAGAGAATGGAGTCTCTACTTCTGGCTATTTGATGAATCTTGGATCAACAACCATCAGTTGGAGATCACCTAAGCAATCTGTTCATGTTGATTCCACCACCAAAGATGAATATGTTGCAACAGCTCAAGCCACTAAGGAAATCATTTGGCTTTCAAAAATACTTGAACATTTGCATGAGAAGCAAAAAGCTTCAACTCCTTTATTTGTTAACAACTCTTCTGCAATCCAATTGGCCAAGAATCCAAAGTTTTGTGATCGAGCCAAACATATCAACACCAAGTATCATTTGATTCGACATCATGTAGAGGCCAAAACAATTCATCTCACACATTGTCCAACATCAGAACAAATTGCAGATATCTTTACTACTAAAGCATCGGTAAGTGAAAAGTTTGAAAAGTTTAGATCATTAGTTGGTATGTCAGATGTCCCTTCACATTAAGGGGGGGAAATGTTGTAATCCTTCGGGATTTTTGTATAGATAGGGATTTAGTTATAAATTAGGTATTTCTAGTTATAGCTTTTTTCAGTTATTGTTTTCAATTATAAATGAACCCTTCATTGGATGAATTTAGATACAGATCATAGCATTTGAATCAATATAATTCTCGAGACTTCTTATCAAATTTTACTTTCGTCTAAAGAAGGTACTTATCTAATATTGCTTTAGAAATAGTTTCTATACTTCTACAATCCTCTCAACCATGAACTATCCTCCATCGGAAGTTTACCCTAAGGGCTCTCTCTAACTGTCACTTAAAAATATACAAGATATTGGGGTTATATTCCCCACACTGTATGCAACATCCTACAAATCGTTTCTTTGGTTTCTCGGGTTTATGAGTCTTTTTCTCCAACTTATAAAGGTTAAACTTGGTAGTATATCTATCTCTCATAGTATCTCATCAAGAGTCTAGTGCAAGATCTTTCTCTTTCACCCTGTATTTATTTAGGTAGTATGGAATTTTCTCTTGTTTCACAAACAAGTTTTGAATTTTTCTTTTTCAAACAAAAAAAAACACAAGACTTTTTTTTTTTTTTTTCTTTCCTTGTGTCATCTTAGGCATAATGCGTTTCACTGTTTTCTATGACAATTAGAGGTTAATCTCTCATGTTTTTCTTTAACTTGTTTTTTAGACAATTAATTATTCTAACATAATGTCCGATTAATTATCTTTTCTTATGTTAAAGAATAAAAAAACCAATTCAACACATATCTTTTTCCATTTCAAAAAATAAATAAAATCATAAAACATATGAATCATAAAATAAGTGTTTCCTAATATTAAAGTTTTGCATTTTCTATATTTTCTTCTTTTCAATTTAAATTTGATAGAAAAGTTTTTATTTTTTTCTTTCGAATTTAAATAATACTTTTGAGAAAATTAATTAAAAACCATAATTCTTCTTATTATATTAAAACTCCTGTGGCTATTAGTTTTGGAATCTTGAGATGCTATAAAGCACATACTTCTGTTACAACATTAAAATTATCCGAAGGCTACACCTTTGTCCCCCTGAAATTATAAGTAACCCTTGGATCCCTTAAAACAAGCATATATATATATATATATATATAATTCGTCAGATTTTATGATTTTATTGTTTAAATTGATGAAGCATTCTATTATAAATAAATATTTTTATTTTAACAAAAAATTGAAATTAAAAAAAAAGATATCTACCCACTCTTGTTACTAACCGTGACTCTAGGTGCATTTAAAAATGACTGAATACCTAGCAACGGACTAGTACAGCAGCGTCCTGGACTTTTCGTCACACATGGTAGCCTGTTTCTCCTAAAAAGAAAACAGAAACAGGTAAGTTTCATGGCTGTGTTTCAATGTTTTATGGTTTAGGTGGAGAGGTTTAGTATCTAAAAGTAGTATGGAGAGACAAGACTATATACATTTATAAACCATAAAACCTGCAGCCTCCTGGACATTTTCTCACACAAGTTGGCCCGTTTCTCAAAAAAAAAAACAGAAACAGGTAAGTCTCATGGCTGTGTTTCAAGGTTTTATGGTTTAGGTGGAGAGATTTAATTTTTAAACGTTTCTTAGTCTATATACATCTAAAAACTATAGCAGTTGAAAAAAAAACAATTAAAATTGGAGAACAATTAAAACTGGACATTAAAACAAAGCAGCATACAAACTTCTTCATTATATCTTTTGAATATTTATTTCTTCAATACGAGAACGATATTGTTTCTGTCATATTCTCTCTTAATTCTTATCCAAACTTATTTTAAAATAAAAGAATACTTTATACATACATTGTCACTTAATTCTTATCCTAACTAATTTTAAAATAAAAGAATGGAAAATATGTGATATACATACTTTATCCTCATGTGTCCATAAAATATAGGTTGTTTAATTTGAAGAACTGCCGAGAACTATATGAGAGCATCTTTGTAAGCATATTCTTTTTATTTCAATGACAAGCACGTTAAGAGAACATTTTTATAATATAAAAACGAAAAAATACTTTATACATCATCGTGCATGCATGATATGTTTTCTTTGTTAATTCAATGTCGAAGTAAAACCATACGAGAGTATAGGTATTATTTTCAACTAATTTAAATTATAAGTATTTTTATAATTAAATTTGATAAATCTTTTTATTTTAGAATAGATTTTTTTTAACATTTAATTTAATTATCATTAATTATAAAATCGATCTTAGACATCTAATGTTAATAAAATATATCAAAATATTACG
This sequence comes from Pinus taeda, assembly GCA_000404065.3. NCBI lineage: Eukaryota > Viridiplantae > Streptophyta > Pinopsida > Pinales > Pinaceae > Pinus > Pinus taeda. The sequence goes on along the minus strand of APFE030008654.1, from coordinate 310,776 downwards.
ATAATATCTACGGATTAAGGGTTAAAATTTATGATACTTTATTTTAATTAGTTTACCTTAAATTAATTAATTTAAAAAAATCATATCAATATATGTTATATTATGATGTGGTATATATATGGTATTTATAAGTCATCATATTGGTTAATGTGAGATCAATCTCCATGGTAATGGGTAAATATCCATAGTTTAGAATATTGTTACATGTTAGAGGAACCATGTAAATTAAATGGCTAATAAATGTCAATAGCCACCAATCCTATATCTCAAATTACTAAAATTGAAAAAATCATAATAATTATTTAAATTATAACTTTATTTAAAATTATTAATATTATTATTAATGGTCAAAATAATTAATATCTAAGTTAACCATATATACATTTTTTTTAAATATTTAAGAAGATTTATAAGCATGGAGATTCACCCACTTTCTAAATAGGCTTTGTAAAAATACTATTACTTAATACCATGTCTTATCAAATGACCAAAAAAATATAACTCATTTCATATGACAATTTTTCTAATTAATGAATTTAATTAAAAGAGGAAAAATTATACATATCTATTTTGAAAATAAATCTCAATCTTCGATTTGTATATACAATTAAAAATATTCTATGGAGGTTAAATCACTACCACTCACTTAATAATTATTGATAATTAAATTAAAACTCATGAAATTATAATCCAAAATAGACTATCTTTATAATTAATAACTATAATAATATTTTTGGTAGTTCAACATTAATGAGGCTATATATCATGTTTATTGTCCAAAAACAACACCCAAATAGGGTAGGGAATTGAACCAATTAATATCTAGGAGGTGCTTTAGCAAGGCACCATCACAGATCACCTTCAACGGAATAGAACTAGTGACTTGCATCTAAGTGTGCGTTAATAGCACACCTGTATCACCATCTATCTAAAACTCTCTGGACAATTATAATAATAAACTTAAAATAAAATTATAATTTTTATAATTTTTATAATTTTTTTAATGATATAAAATATATAAATAAATCAAATATTTTGATATTTATTTATAAATTTATTATAACTACAATAATAATAAAAATAAATAATACCAAGTTTTCTTTGGGTAGGTTAAGTGGCTTGTAAGTGGAATGAAGTCTCAGTAAACTAGAGATTTTGACTTTTAATCTTATGCTACTTGAAAATCTTGGATCGAATCTTGTAAAAATCTAAAATAAAAAAATCTTAACCAACTTAAAAAAAATAATACAGACTTTCAATTATATATTCAAAACCCAATTAAATATAAAAAACCAAAAATAAAAAATAATATCTTTTATAACCAATACGTTTAAGTAAGATTTAATGCACGGAATGATCCTATTACTCTCCTTTTATGCTGATATGGGTAGCGATTGCATACACATGAGCGATAATGGTTTGTTTCTTAATTAAAAAAAATATTATTTAGATTTGGCGTTGTATCTTTCTCTCGCTTTCATCGTGTTTTACACATGAGGATGTTCGTCTCACTTTCATCCTCGTTTTACAGGTTGAGATATTTTTTAATTTTTGGTGACATATTCTTAAGAAGTAGGATCGTTATGCGTATAAGTTGTATTGTGTGTATTTAAATAAAAATGAGAAGTAATAATTTAATTTTAGAATTAAAATTATATTATATCCATTTTCCTGTGAGGTTGGAAATGATATTTATGGAGGGGAGAAGGGTTTTTTTTGCTACCTACTATGACTTCGTTAAAGAGAAGGAATTTTTTTTGGCCATTTTCAATGTAGTCACACATATTATCAATAATGATAAAAATAGTGATTTATAATGGAAACACTTGCAACCTTTGTCTTCTCGCCAAGGTTGGAATTGTTGGGCCATATTTTGGTACTTTGTGTTATCATCACATTGTACATGGTTTTTTTCCTAGTTCATCTTTTTAGATTCTTTAACCCACCCCCTTGGTTGTGTAGTGCTTTACTTTGGTTTTTCTCCTAGTTCATCCTTTTAGATTCCTTAACTCACCATTTTAGTTCATCCTAATGTCTACTTGTGTGGTGCCTTGCCCTCCTAGTTCATCCTCCCACATTCCTTAACCCATTGTTCATTAGAAACTTTTCTTTTTTTCATGACAATACAAGTGCATTCAACCATTCTCAGTGGAATTCGATGAAGGAGTCGACACCATGACTCAAGTGAGGATTTCTGGAATGCATCCAACACTCTCATATATTCTCTATTTTCTACCATGTGTTGTTGGTATTGCTTTTTATAGTTATGAGGTATTGATTCTCTAGTCTAGGATTTTGGGTGTTTTTATTAGTATTAACAAAGCCTATTAGTAATCTTGTAGTTCACATTCTTCTACCTACAGTTCCGTCTTACTACCTATCATGGTCTCACTTTTATCATAGCTATTATTCTGGCTACACTCCGGAACATTTATACTCTACTATCTTTCTCTAGGACTCCCTCTAGCTTTCATTCCCCCAATTCACATCCATCTTTTGAATTCCCTTGTATTGGGTTATGGCCCTTGATCAGTTTAGATCCAAAACTTAGATCCAATCCGAGTCAACATGTAACATCCCTCCAAAATCACTCAAAAAATTACTATCAATTACAAAATATATATTTTTTAAAATACTAGATGCATTATTTACCATATTAGTTTGATGACGCTTGAATTTTACTTCACAGAGGTAACACATTGTTGTTTTCCAACATTATTTTCGTCTCTTCAATAATTAAGTAATATTGTATGATCTCTACATTTTTCATTAGCTTGTCACACAAACTTGGTTGGACGTGGTATTGAACCTTACTTATATGTTTCTTTGTTCCTCAATGTCTCCTTTTACAATTTCAGACTATGGCTATGCTAGAGTGTCCGTCTAGCCAATTTACATCGATAACTTAAAAATGTGGGTTATTATTATACTTTCCTTTATACCATGACCAAATCTTTACAAAATTATATCAATATTTAATGGATAATTGTGGAGCTACATCCAACCTTATACAACATAAGTCTACCCACTATATATATAGATATAACTTTGGTATTACTTTTACGTTGCTTTTATTTGTGGAAATTTACATTAGACTATATAGTCTAATGTTGTTGACCTTTTAAGAATAAAATTTTCAACATAAGAGAACTATAACCTAGGATAATGAGAACTTTAGCTGAAAATACTTACATGAAAAAACACCTTGAAAAGGAAAAGTGTGTTGATTGTACATCAATATTTTGTTTTGGTTAAAGTTCTAAAGAAATTTAACAACATTAAAAAAAAAATCCAATAAATATGAAGAAATACCCTCAATTTTTTTTTTTTTTGAGTTAAAGTTCCAAAAAGATTAACATTAAAAAAAAAAATTCCAATAAACATGAAAAAACACCGTGAAACAATAAGCCTTAATGCAATTGATGTTGCATCAACACTTTTTTTTCAGTTAAAATCCCATTTTTTTAAACAGTGACATTAAAAACTAAAATATTTGTGCAATAAACATAAAAAAACACACGTTAAAATCAAAAGTGTTGATGTTGCATCAATATTTTTTCTAGGGTCTAAAAATTCAAAACTTTTTAGCAATGGCATTAAAAATAAAATATCATGACCCGAAATTCATTAAAATACTAATAATTTGTATGAATGGAAATTGCAGTGAGTTCTCATTTTTTTAGAGCTTACGAAAATATTTGATTATTCGATTGTGAAAAGTGTTGACACATAATCAACTTTATCTTTGACACTTTAGTGGGGGCATGCTTGACCCATTGCAATAAAAACTTAAAAATCAACCATCAAATTTACACATAGTGGAGGTAGACTTGATTCATTATACCGAAAACTGAAAAATCAACTATCAAATTGACACATATTGGGGTCAAGTTGCTAATCGAACGTTGACACAAACCCTATAGGGAAAAGAATAAAAAATAAAATAAAATTGAAATTAAAACTAAAACATACAAAAAAAAAAAGTTTTAGAGAATAATAATAAGAAAAAAATATTAAAAAATGATAAATTCAAAATTCAAAAGGACAAAACAATAGAGAAAAATGAAATATAAAAAGTTGTATAAAGCAAAGAAAAATATAAAAAAATATGTATTTTTTTAAGTAAAGAAAATTAACCCATAAAAATAACTTCAAAAATTAAAAAATAACAAAAAACAAAAATGAAATAGGCAAAAGTTTTTTTTTTTTTTAATATATACGATGATGATAGTAATGATAATAATGATATTTAATATCCACAAAGACCAATATGATCTTTCAGACCATAAGAAGGTGAGTGATTAACTGGGTTCTTTATTAATTTATTTCTATGACCAAAAGGAACGGAGAGAACCATTCTTAGAGCATTCCAGTTTTGTTGACTTAACAATTCAAGAAGGTTGGTACTGTGAAATTTTTTTTAAGAGGAGAACTAATGTAAGGGCCAAGAAATCCAATATAATTTTTTTTTCATCTTCAACTCCTTTAATGTCATGAAGGGGAAGATTATTTCGTCTCAAGGTGTTTTGGGAATAGACCAATAGGTGGTTTCACTATGGATCTCATGAGAATTAGTTCTTATCTTTATAATGTTCATTTTTGTAACAGCCCAAAATATGGGTATCTAATTAACTTATTAACATTAAATTTAAATGCTTACCTGAGCTTACTTGTGTAGAAATAGGCTTACTGCAACAGGGTTTTGGGGACGACTCTCCTCCCAACCGTAGGCTCAATTGTGCAGGATTCTGC
>APFE030008654.1:272214-300175 GCA_000404065.3 Pinus taeda | reverse complement strand
AGACTTCGGCATCCCAATCCAATAACAGGCACCTAGCCTGGAACATCAGGCACCAAGCCTGGAATCATCAGGCACTTTGGCCTTCTCAAGATGGTCCCATAGCTCTTCAAAAGCTATCCATCAAGAGTTATACACAAGACAAAGGAACCACTGGCATATGTAGTGTTGATTGAGTTTTGTCCCCAGCCCATATGGTGTTACTTATTCTCCCTCATGCGTATGGGCTCGCATGAGATCATCAAATAAACCAGCTCTCTCGGCCTATTTGTGTAGTCCTGTGAATCATCACATCTCAACATGCATCCAATTCATTAACCATACCATCATAGTATGATAGGAATAATCGGCATGCCAACTCTTGTAAGGAACTGCATGCTTACGCATGGCGTGGAACTATTGCATGCTTCAGTTATACCATTACATTATTATATCAAGACATATCATGCGTTAACATAAATGAACCACATGTCAATAATCCTCATATTATAACATCATAATTCATATGCCACGTTATGCATATTGTATTCGTCATGAGTATTGAACATTAAATACTTCTCATCAGGTAGTACATGAAAATGTCAATATACCTTGACATAATGTCATAATTCCTATGCATATCGCTATTATCATATAGATACCTTATCACTATAAGAACCATATGTACATCAAACATATGATATCATGATATCATCATCAGTATGTTTTCATCAAGGTGTCTATCACTTTTCAATAATCATTTCGATTTATTTCTACCAGGTAGTTTGATCGTTTACACCAATGGTATAATCATCTAAGTACATCGTTAAATTTCATAATTATCATCTTGAGTCTTAATCTCTGGTCATATATTCTTCCTTCCCAAAGGAAATTTTGGTGAAAACCATCATTATTTAAATCATCTTATCTCAAAATTAAAATCCCTTGATTTTACATCCATTTACAGTTTGGTTCACTGATTCCAATATCGCCATTGCAAATACTATTTCCATCATGACTTAACTCTATATCATGCTTAATTGATTTGCACGGGGATTTGTTGATCTATGTTGACTTATTTAATAGTTATTACTTCAAAGAATTATTTCCTTATCTTATCGAGTTTGTCACGTTCGATACAAGTTGATTGCTTAATCATAAATTGACCCCTTCCTCGAGTTGGGCAAAAGACTCTTTCTTATTAAATAGTATCGTTGTTCAAGTTGGGAAACATTCCTTCCTATATCTTCCAAATTATCATTACTTGGTCATCATGTAAGTTCATACATTACTCTTCCCAACTTGGGTAATATCTGAAAAATAACTTCAATAAGATATATGTAATCTGCTTATCCACATAATAAAATTACCTGACCATACGTCTTGTTGTCCATAATTCATTCATATAGTGAGTCACCTATGGAAAACTTTACAATGTGGCTCTCCCATTAGAGGGAAAAAATGTTATAGATGTTGTCATGTACACACTTATTCTTTCCCATCATTTTATCATATTGTCCAAGTTCCGTAAAATTATTACTATAATTATTCAACTTTATTGGTTGATTGCCAATATTTCTTCTTTAGGTGCATCATCCTTAGGTAGAACTTACAGTGATACCTTTAGAATACCCAGTTATCAAATTCTTCCATTATTTTCAAAATACCACAATACTTATTTGACCCAAGCTGGCCATAATCACGTGAACTTTCATTAGTTACCAAAAAAAATTGCAAGTTTCTTCTTTCCATTCTTCTTTAGACAACTTTAACTATTATGAACGTCATGTAACATTATACTCAACATCTGAACTTTAGTCCAAATCTGTATGGTTTGCCATTGAGACTAAATATACCATCATGTAGCTTGATGATGTTCAATATACAAATGATATGAGTAGTAAATGAGCAGATACATGTAATTTGAATGGTAAGTGCAATGCAAAATTAAATTTACTAGGAGATCATATTGAGAGAGTTGTGCTATTGCAATAATTGACTAGAGAAATGGCAAGCAACTGCTATTGCTAAAGGGTAGTAATCGAACAAATAATTAGTGAATAAGATGGTCAACATTCACAGAATGTTATTTCTGTGTTTTTAGATCAGACTGAATCATAGATGCAGGTGAAAAATGCAAGATAACGTGTACTAAAGATCTAGATTCTATCAATCACGGAGATGTGGTTCAATATCCACCAAAAGTCGAAGAAGTGCTTCGAGTCTCGTGACTAAAGAATCTGTTTCCTATTACAAGATTATAATCAATCCTATGGAAAGTATAGTATCTAGAAAGAAGATGCCTTTTAACTAGTTAAGGCCCATGAAGAAACTGATCATGAATAGTCCTCATGACTGGACAACATAATTTCATAGTGGAGCTTTCTAGATAAACCCACGTAAACCTTTTTATGAAGAAAAACTAGTACTATTTTCCTTTTAATCACATTCAGTTACTATTTTCATGTCATGTGTTAATCTATGACAGTAAATTAATATGATAAATGGTGAAGTAATATTAATATGACGTAAAATTTATGAATCAAGCATAAAAATATTCCACACCATAAAGAAGAGACACTGCCACCCGACCTAAAACCGGATCGGATGACGGGGAAGGTTATTCCTCCCCCCAAAAAAAATAATCATTTTATTAATTATATGGTCTGCCTGCAAGCGCACCTGCGAAGGAAACACCATTGCAAATCCCTTAAATTACAATACAATTAGGCGTAAAATTGCTTGCCTAAGAAAATTGTAAACTTGTCGAGAAATCTGTCCATACTGATCAACCTCATATTGTGCTTTGAAATATTCAAACACCTGCAATCTTGCGATATACACTTACAAATTTACAGACTTGTTATATAGCTTCGTATATAGCTTGATCAGCTGCACCTCTGGTGTCCAAAATCTGAAAAAGCAAAGCGGTACTAACCCGGAGAATTAACAGACAATGAAATGAGTGTACCCCACTGATGTAAATGGATTATCAAACGCTGAGTGCAATAGCGGAATATAATATAGATGTGGAGGTATAACTAATTGTAAAAAGATTCATCTATCTGCAGAAAGATTCACCCATTGATTAATTGAATCCATGGAAAGCTACGCGCGATTCCTCATTCAAATTACGTGGGAATTGAATGGTTAAATTGTTTGCAGATAGATGTGTTATCAATAGGATTCGTTCAGGATGATATGTTGGTTCATGAATACAACGTAATTTATAAAGCTACTAATCAGAATGACTTAATGAACCTATATGAATATAGACAAGCAATAGCCAAGTATGTTAATGAATTACAGTTTCAAAATCAAGATGAGATAGAAACGGTCAAGTTGAACACGTTTTGAATGATAACTAATAATGTTGCCAAGTTAATGGACATGGCTGTGTCATGTCAAATAATAATTTTCCATAGGGAAGAACAAACAATTCAAAGATTTTTATAACATCTTTGCATTCACAATTCTTTAGTGAATCCATGTCTGGATAGGAGTCACGCTTAATTGACAATTCTTATTTTATATCCTCATCCAGCTGATCTAGTTACTAGGCTGACTTGTTTAAACTTTATACAGTCTAATGTGATCCAATGGCCATTCAGAGATTAAGAGACAAAATACTTGTGTTTTCTCAAGAGTTTTCAACCATTTGGAGATTAAAATTTAAAAATCATTGGAATTACAGAGACTGCATTTCAGACCATGTGACCCAGCTAGTTGTTAACCTTCCTTGAGTAATGGATGTAGATTTGATTTCTTATGCTAAAGCATAGCAGCAGAATTAAACTCTAATTTTTTTTTCTTTAACACAGCATAATGGATGAAACCCGAGAATGTAAAATCAGTTTACGTAACTTTAAATCTATAGGTTTAAAAGCATCAACACATAAAATTCACACCATTTGTGCAATACTTATCTTCATGAAAACAATAGATTGATCACCTGAAGAAGATTCACCACCCAGCAATTCACGCTTTCTTAAGCTGAACCACCCCCAAGCTAAAGGCCATGCTGCCATGGTGCGATGAGGACATCTCTGAGGGCCAGTCCATGAATCTGAACAAGGTATGCAACAGTAATGGTCTCTTGAAGACACAAGGAAAGAGGCAAACTAGCCAAATGAAAACCCTGCTGGCCATGCCCAGATCAGAGTAGAGCAATCATAGCTCACTCTATTGTTCTAGGGATAGCCTCTGCTTTTATTCCTCGTCATTCATCCTACAGCCTTATATCCATTGCCACCTGACATACTAGTGGGACTGCTCAAAGACAATGGTATAAAGAAGGTGAAACTGTTTGATGCAAAGGAGCGTGCGATGAGAGCGTTGGCCAAGTCTGGGATTGAGGTGATGGCAGGGATCCCAGATGGAGTACCAGTCGCTATAATATCACCAGGTTGCAGAGTGATACCAGAGGAAATGGTCTCAATCAACTGTGGTATTGAGAAAATCATTTTCGATGTCCTGGCATCCTGCTTGTACCAAGTGTGTTTTTTTTGTAAAACGTCATTTTGTGTCATGCATTGCTAATTGTAGATTCAACATGCACACAATATTGTATTAAAAAACAGATTGACTCAAAATTTCAAAGCACTCGTCTTCAAAATAATAATCACATCAATCCAAATGGAACACTTCTCTTTGCAGAAATTCAATCTGTAAACGAATTATAGAATCTTAAGTTGCAAAAACAACTAAGCTGTTCACTCTCCCAAGACATATCCCTTCACTTTCAAATGTCAAATCAATGATCTGAGTTTGTCAATGTTAATTATATTGTCAATAGAATTAGCATCCATATATACCTGGCATAGTTTGCAATGCGTCATACAATATAGGGTTTTAAAGCATTAACTCCCACAATATGTTTGAATGAACTGCTATTAGAAACAGACTTCATAGAAATCAAATCAGTTTTTCATGCAACTGCTTTGACTCACCTATTCGATGTTTACAGCCTATATACGAATTGGTATGTTACCATTATTCATGATCATTCCTTACATCTGTCATCCAAAACTGCTAAACGTGTCGTCTGCTCTTTGAAATTTACATTTTTGTGTATTAAACGACCATCGCTATCACTTATGATACAGCAAACAATATAAGAGATCAGACTTGCACTTTATAAAATTCTAGGAGAAATTCGAATGAATGCAAAGAATCTAAAGGAAAAGAAACATCGTGCAAAATGAAAATTTAAGTCAAATAACTCCAGCCCCTATAGTTTAACCTATTTTGTGAGCATTTGAAAGATTAAATTATGACCAAGAATTTGATCCAACAATCCATGGTTGCCTCACTGATTTCTAACACAACCCCTCATCACTCATCAAAGAAGCTTGGCATTAACGTTAAAAATCGAGAAGCAAACTATTGTTGGGGATCCATGGATTTACAATCTTCTTCCAAATAATTCTCACACACCCAATATAATAGGTACTGAAACATAATTGAAAAATTATGATTACGATCTGTGTAAAAAGAAAATAAATTACAAACTCGTAAATCTAGATCATTTTAATTTAACCTTGAATACCATTTTATAATTTTAATGTTCGTCTCTGTCTAGGTAAATTTAAAGTAAAACCATGTTTTACAAACCTCATGTCAAAATTTCAACTTTTGGTCAAACAATTACATTCCCATTTAAGCTCGATGACACGAAGACAAAAGACAAATTTAGTAGAAAAATACTTGAATAACCTCCGGTGGGATTCGGTTCCTTGGCTCAAAAATTTTCTCAGCGGCAGTCAAAAGTTCAAATCACACTAAACAAAAAAAAGTTGCATGCATTTCATAAAATACAACAACAGACAAAGCATGCCTGCGTTAATCTTTTTGCGTAAGATATATCGATCAGTGTCTGACTTAGTGGTTTTCGTGTTTCAAGAAAGAAGCAAAAGTCATGTTCCAGTTGTTATCGTGTTCCAAGAAAGTAGAAGGTCGTGCCAAATCCCAGAAAGAAACTTCCAAGCAAGCAGAAAATTACATAAACCGACGCGTCAGCCTTCCAAGCAGAAAATTACATAAACCTCTTTAAAACACTGCAAATTTATGATATTACAATGGTGGTACAAATCATTCATGAGCTTAAACCCTCTTCAGAAAAAAGAAAAAAAAAAAAAAAAAAAAAAAAAAAAATCAAGAAGATAGCAGTCCAATTTGACAAAACAATCGAAATTCCAAGAAGATAGCAGTCCAATTTGACAAAACAATCGAAATTCCATAAAACATTTAGTTAGAATCAGATTACTCAGCTAAGCTATGAGAAGACCATAAACCATACAAGCGAAGCCTAGGACCCCTACATAGGATTTCTTTGAAGAGTTTGGCGTTCGAATCCACAAAAAGACATTACATCGGCTGTATAGATGCATGGGGATCTAGAGATGGAGAACGTCCATATCCGAATTCTGATAGTTGATCCAGGTAATTAAGAGGAGCACTACAAGGTCAACCTTCAACTTAACTTTGTAAGTAAGCCATCAGATCGTAAAATTCTACAGACTAGATAAACTAAACATACTAGAAACAGAATAAACTCTAGCCAAAAAGAAATGCAAAGCTACTGTGAATACTGGGCATGCATGGAAGTGCATAACTGAAAGCCAATATTCAGTGATTATATATAATATATATATAATATATATATATATATTATAATATATATATTATATATATTATAATTATTTATCTATGCTAAAATCGCAGAAAAACGAATCTAATTCCAAATCCAAATCAAAATATAACTATGTATTAAATATGCATTGAATAAAGAAAATTTACGGCATAGTGAGGGTTTGAAAAAAAAAAATTCCGCCTTCTAGAAGTAATCAACCTGTCACTTAAAAACAAGTCAAGTTAAAAATTCCAACAAGTAAATTTCCGGATGCCCATAGGCCCTAAGGGTTAAACTCGTTCTGATACCATATGTAACAGCCCAAAATACGGATATCTAATTAACTTATTAACATTAAATTTAAACGCTTACCTGAGCTTACTTGTGTAGAAATAGGCTTACCGCAACAGGGTTTTGGGGACGACTCTCCTCCCAACCGTAGGCTCAATTGTGTAGGATTCTGCTATAACTGGCGACCCCCGAGCTCTCAATCAACGACTACTGCCAGTGCTCCTAAGTCTTAGTATACCATTCTCCCAAGAGAATGAAAGATAGAATCTCGGAATGATGGAACCCTTCCCATCCTCCTCTCCATTCATTAAATAGAACAAAACATTGGAAAGGGAACCACATGCACACCCTCCATGTGTCTGCATGCTGTTTTTTCTTTACTTTCCTCTGATTTTTTTAGCTTTCTTGTTTTATTTCCTTCTTTTTGATAATTTCCTTTTTTTTATTAGAGCTTTAATATGGCTATTAATATTTTTATTTTTATTAGTTATTTCTTTTAATATCATTTTTTATTTGTTATTTTGGTTATTACTATTTTATTTTTATTACTTATTTCTTTATATCATTTTTTTATTTTGTTATTTGGTTTTACTATTTTTATTTTATTACTTTTTCTTTAATATCATTTTTTTATTTATTATTTTTATTATGATTTATTATTATTATTCATTATTTTTTATTATTACTTATTATTTTTGTATTATTTTTATTAGTTATTATATTTATTATTTATTATTTATTATTAAGGGAGGGATGTTACAATTTTATTCTTAGCATTAGTCAAGACAGAAAGATAATTTTGATTAGCAAGAGTCGGGTTGATCACCTCTTTATAAAATTTTACCTTCATTTTTCCTATAGCTCCTCATCATTTCACATCTTATCCTTAAATTTGGAAGTAATAGTGTTTGTAATATTATTTTCATTCTCCAAGATGATATCCTCCTCTATCTCCCAATAGTCAAGCCAAGAACGGGCATCCTTATGCCAATCACACTTTAGTCAAAGGTGGAGGTTTTGGTTAAAGTTAGAAGAAATTTTTGGGAGCCTTTTAGATTCCCTATTGTACAAATTCTTGTTGTATATTAGATACTTGAACATAGTCATGCTTTCAATTGGGGAGAAGCTAGCTCCAATCAAGAGAATAGGGTAGGGAGTATTTCCTTTAATATTGAGGTTATAGGTTTAAAATTTATTTTGGATCATCTCAATATTTGTTTACGATTCTCTAGATACACTATAGCCTCAATGCTCACAACCATGTAAAATAACAGGGGTGATGAGAGTCTTGAAGATGAACTTCTATTTACTCCAAAACCAAAGACTAATCGACTTACAATTCCTTCAAGGTCATAGTAAGCTTCCCAACCTCCTATAATCCTTTTCTCAATGAGATAGGTCCAATTGAGTTAAATGTCAATGTCAATACCTAAATATTTGTATGAGGAGACCTTCTCCAAGTAATTTTTGTCTTAAACGAAATTATCATAGTTGATCCTTTTGGATTTAATTATCATGACTTTAGTGTTATCAGTATTAACAATCATACCCATCTTGGAGAAGTAATCATGGAGAATTTTATTCTTCTTGTGGAGATCATTAGGGCTCTTGGTAATAAGAAGAATATAATTAGCATAAAGAAGGAGAGTAATGACAATACCAACAAGCTTTGGTCCATCACATCATGCAAATCCTAAACATTCTTCTCGTTTATCAATGTAAATTCCTAAAAGGGTAGTGGATTGGGGGTATCCTTTCTTAACTCTATTATTGCATTTAATATCCCCTAATCAACCCTTAGTGGTCTTAATATTGACAATAACATTCGCATATAACCTAGTTAGAACAATGCTCAACTCGAGAGGAACCATTATCTCATCAAGCCTTCACCATAACATCTCATGAGGAACAATCTCAAATTCTTTTCCAAAGTCAAGAAAACAACATAAGGGATTAGTTTTACTATTTTGACACTCCCTGAAAATGGTCCTATGATTGGCAATGTGGTCAATAATTGAGTGATCCCTCCTAAAACTATCTTTCCATTTAGCTCTTGTACCACGTGTTTTAAGATAGCACTAATCGTTTTGCCCAAAAAGAGTTCATACAATTTAGCTAAAATGTGGATAATCATGATATTCTTATAGTTCGAGGGAAATTTTTCATCCCAACTTTTAAATGAAGGCACAATAAGGTTTTATGTCCAAAACTTTTGGAAGTAGTGTTTCACCACTAGGTTGACGAGTATGTGTATATGAGGGATGACGATAGACCTTCCCATTTTGAAAATTTGAGGTTGGTAACCTTCAATATCTTGAGCTTTCCCATTATTCAGCTTCGTAATCTCGAACTCCACATATTCCGAAGAAAAGATATCTCCCGCTATAAGAGTGTTTATTATGTTTCCCATGGTTTCCAGGGAGTCATAAATATTCTTAAGATAGATAGCCCATTCCATTAAGGGGATCAAAATATCGTCTTTTGTTTTATTCACAAGAATATTCCTCCAAAACCTTCTAGGTTCAATTTTAGAGAGGTGAAGAAAACTCTTCTCCCTCTTATTTATATAGTACCTTTTCTTATTTTTGATAAGGTCTTTGTACACCCTTATTTTCTCAAGCTTCACAGTTTCATTAGGAGCATCTCTAATCAATTTCCTCGTAAACTTACAATCCTTGTCATACCAAGGTTTGAAAGTTCTATTGTTCTATTTATATGATACCTCGATAGAGAATTTGTTAATGGTAGTGGATATGATTGTAGTAAGATTGTGGTAGATGTGATCAATGTGATCATTATACATTAAGAGACCTAAATTCCTTGTTAAATGTTTTAAGAAGAGATCCATGTTACTTTTTTCGAACAAAGTGTTTCTCTTACTCTCACCACTCTTTTGTGTGTGGTTGGTGTGAAGATAAGGCTTAGGGTTAAGGATAGAGGTTTGTGATTAGAGTAAGGCTCGTGGTCATTTACGAGGTCAAAATTAACAAAACGATCGAGAATCTTAATATCATATATCACATAATCCATGAAACTACTGCCAAGCCCATGAATGCAAGTCATCTGACTAAATGTAGACTACTTAATAATCCTATTAGAAATAGTCAATCTTAGAAACTGAAAAACTTTCCTACTACTAATGAACCTACAGAGAAAAATAGATTAATTTGGTTTCTTTTAAGAGCATTAAAACATGCAACCATAAATATTTTTATTATTGTATCATATAAATATTGATTTGCTCTATTGAGGCTTTTGTGATCCATATCAAGTTTAAGAGAGATTCTTTCGGCCTAAATCACATGATGTTTCATGTGTCGACGCATTTCAAACCAACTAGTGTGGTTCATCGTCACGACAATAAACCATACTAGTTGGTTCGAAACACGTCGACAAATGAAACATCATGTGATTTACGTTGAAATAATCTCTCTTAAATATTTATTTCTTCGTAATTAAACCCTAAACCTATATTATTTCTTTGGTATTCTTACATAATTCCTATCCTAACTTATTTTAAGATAAAAGAATACTCTATATAAAGTTTAGGATAGAAAAATGATCATATACATACTTTATCATCACGTATGCATAAAATATCGTTTTCTTTGTAATTTAAAGAACTACCGAGAACCATGCTTTAACAATTTTTTTGAAAGAAAAAGGTTGGAAAAAACTCTATTGCAGAGTCTACCGGTATGTATGCATAATATATCGACTTCTTTGCAATGTAAAAGCTAACCGAGGACCATACGATGGCATCCTTGTATGCCTATTATTTTTATTTCAATGACAAGCACGTTAAGAGAACATTGTTATAATTTAAAAATTTAAAAATACTTTATACATGTCGGTTTCCTTTTAAATTGAATGTCGAAGTCAAAGCATCTGAGTATCTTTATAAAATAGGGTTTTTCCTTAATTAATTTAAGTCATAAACATAATTATAATTAAGTTGATAAATGCTTTTATTTTAGAATAGGTTTTTTAACGTTTTAATTTAATTATTACTAATTATTAAATAGATGAAAAAGATTTAATTTTCCTAAAATATGTCAAAATATTATGATACTGTGTACAAATTAAGAGTTAAAATTTATCTTCAAATTAAATATATAAAATTTTAATTAATTTATTTTAAATAATTAATTTAAAAAGATTCATATCAACATGTTAGATTGGACATGTGGTATGTTAGCCCATGATATTGGCATGTGCAGGGTGAATTTCGAGGGTAAAGTAAGGTAGATCTCCAACCATATAAATTAAATGGCTAATAAATGCCAATAAACATCAATCCATAATCATACATCTCAAATTACTATAGTTAAAACAAAATCATAACAAGTATTTAAATTAAAACTTTATTTAAAATTATTAATATTCTTATTAACTAAAAAATAATTAATATATAAGTTAACTATATATAATTCTAAAACAACATGTGAGAAGGTTCTTAACCACAGAGATTCACCCCACTTTCTAAATAGGCTTTGTTACAATGCTATTCGCTAATATGATGGATTATCAATATGGCGTGTCCAAAATATTATAACTCATTTCATAAGATATTTCTCTAACTAATGAATTTAATTAAAGGAAGAAAATGCATATTTAATTTGAAAATAAATCTCAACCTTTAAATGAAGTACAAAAAATATTTTATGGAACATAAATCCCTACGGTTCACCTAATAATTATTGATAATTAAACTAAAACTCCAAAAACCATGATCCAAAATAGACATGGAATATAACTAATTTTAAAATATAGGTCATGCCCTTAATCGTATTCAACTAACCGCTTCCTGGTCAAATTTAGCCGTTAGTCAATATAACCGTTGCTTGGTCAAGAAATATAGTCGTTGGATGTTCTGCTCCAACTATTAAATATGCAAAGTTAGATCTGATTCTTCAACTTGCCGTGACGATGAACCACACTTGTTCGTTCAAAACGCGTAGACAAATGAAATTTCATGTGATTTACGCCGAAGAATTTCTCATAAAATTGATATGGATCACAGAGGCCTCATTTCAACAAGTAGTGATCCTCATTATAAAAATGACCACAATTAGTTAGTTTAGTTAAGGATGATAAACAAAACTGGCATTGTTAATAAATAAATTGATTAACTTGCATTAGGCAAGGGACCACAAGTAGTTAGGAAATAATGAGATGTGAATGAAATAAGACATGATATTAGATGTATGGTATTAAGGGCCCATGATATTATTCATGGTATTGTATGTGTGAATCCTATATAGAGGCTAAAGATTTTCCATGAGAGATATGCCAAGTAGTGTATTTCTATTGACATCCATATTGTTTTTGAAGTATTCTCCTTATTTAATGAGTGGTTGTATGGTGCTACTCGTTTCTGTACATCAAAATAAAAATATATTTCCATTCTACCAATTTCTTGTATTATTTCTTTGGGAATATTTTGCAAGCTTAATATATTTTCAGATCAGTCGACCACAAGTGGTATCAGAGCTCTTTCCTTGGCAAAGTGGGGCTACTTTTTTTATTTTTTATTTTTTTTATTTTTTTATTTTTTATTTTTTTCAGAACTTTCTAGGGGCAGAACATGGTAGTGAGTTTCAGCTCTGATTCTAAATTTTTTGATGAATACTTTTGAGATGCCAATTGTAGTTATAAATTGTTCTCAATAAAATACCCCATTTCAAAAAACAAAAATCGTCCAAATCAAAACCTAGACCAAGGAAATATTGTTGATTTAAAATTATCTATTTTTAGAAAATTTTATCGAAAAACCATTTTGAAAAAGAAAAATCGTCCAAATCAAAACCTGGACTGAGGAAATATCACAGATTTAAAATCATCTATTTTTAGAAATTTTTAATGCAAAATCATGGGTGGTATATTTGAAGTCACATTTTAGTGATTTTTGTGTACAATTTCCAAAAAAAATTATGGATTTGAATTTCTCAAAAGTAAATATCCAAATTAAAAATATATATATTATTTGCATCAAAGTATGGATGGAGGAGATCTTGTTTATTTAAATTCATCTATTTTTCAGAATTTTTGTGATGACAAGAAAATTGCAGCGTGGATCTGGGTTCACAGAGTGCACAAATCGTGATTCCAAACATATTGGAAAATGCATAATGATCATTCCAACTACAAAAGATACTTATAATAAAAAATTTGAGACATATTGGTTGAGTTATGATCATTTCATTTTTTCTGCCCAAAGCGAGTGATTTCCTTTTCAAAACCCTCATTCCATTTTTGGGGTTATAGAATGATGTTTTTTTAGGGACATATGATGCTCCTTCTATTGAATAATGCTTACAAGAAAAAAATCCCCAATATTCAACACTTTGGCCAACTTCAGCATGCATGAATCTCATCAAGGAGGCCATCATATGGTGGAATTCACTTGAGTGCCACCATATATGGAACTTCCCAAAGACTTTAAAAATTTACTTTTGAATGAATGGTCTCATGGTAGAAAGGAAGCTAATGAGAAACATACATGGTCATTTCATATTGACATATCCATATTATATGTTCATGGATGTATTCACAAGGAGAAGGTCATTATTTTTACTAACCCTAGTTGCAAGCGTAATCTCATCAACATCAATTTGCCCAAAAGATTTACAATACCTCCACAACAAATTGAAAGTTCATAAGTTGATGGTGCACATATTGAAATATTTAAGGAATTGAATGTTACAATGGATAAATATGTGTTACACTAAGCCTCATATAATTTAGATATGGATGGAAAATATGTTCTTTTGGGATATCCTTCGATGGACTCTATTGGTACAGTGAACGTAAATGTACAAAGGAAATTTGTGAAGCTATCATATAAAAATAAGAAAATTGCATTGTAGGATATTTCCATTAGTAAATAGGTATAGACCAAGTAGGCACAGGAATAAACCTATACAGTCACAGACATATCAGATGGTGATTCTTTAGAGGAATCAATAATCAAAGACACGATATCACATAAACCAAATTAGGTACCACAAAAGGACCCAAACACCACTCAGACACCATCAGTTGGGGAATCAAAGAAGGAAACATAGTTAGTTAAAGCTTTTGATATACACCATCAGACATCATGGGGAATCAAAGAAGGAAACATAGTTAGTTAAAGCTTTTGAATATCACCACACGCATCACCCAACAAGACTCCAATCAACCAACCAACAACTAGAAAAATGGCACCCAATTAGCAACAAATACAGAGGTACTTGGTGGACACACAATGAGGCACACCACACAAAATCAACACAAGGGAACCACAAAACCAACTTTGATACAAGTGAGGAAGTCAACTGCTAAACCATCTCTTCACCTTTCTCTTCGATGGATAAATGCACTTGTGTGGTACCGATGGACTACTCTTTTGAGTAGATCTTATTATTTGTATTATTCTCATGTTTCAGGGACAAAAAATGCTTTATGGGTGATTTAATGTAGCATACCTAGGGGAGGATAATATCGGGTACATAGGCGGGTACCCAATAGCATGTTGTGATGTTAAAGGGGAATACAATTAGTTAATTTTGTGAATAACATCTGTAAGTGGTTACCCACATTAGCGATGATTGTAAATGGCTACCGTGATTATAAAAATGGACCACAATTCCTTAGATTAGTTAAAGATGATGAATAAACAAACTATAGTTAATAATTGAAGTAGTCAACCTGCATTAGGAAAGGGACCATGGTATTACCAATGATATTGTATGTAAACTCCATAAGCCATATGCTTATCAATAAAAAAAGACTACTTGATATATCTCCCATGGAGAGTCTATAGCCTATATATAGGCTTCATACATAAAATGGGATTGGTAATATCAAGGGCCCTCAATACCATACATATAATTCCATGGCTTATTTCATTTACGTCACATTATTTCCTAACTACTTGTGCTCCCTTTACTAATGCGGGTGTAACACCCTCCTCCCACATCTACCCATGTAACTAGCCAACCGGGGTAAACATGTGACAAGAAGTTACAATGATATGATTCGACTCCCTATGTGTCATTTAAGGAAGTGGAATCAACAGAAACACACCATACAAACCTTCCACATCAGGAAAGAAAAAAAACTTCTAAGAGTCATCCCAACTTATGATGTAATCAACCCCTAGGTCCCACTCAGTTTTTAGACAATTAAACCTTTTTGACACTCCCTTTATATCGACAAACATACACCCAGGAGGCTTCAAACACACCCAAAACATGCAAATGCATGTGCTTACGGACTTTTTTGCCCTATTTTTTCTCTGCATCTCCAGGATTTGAACCACTTTTCCAGGCCCCAAGCCCAGGTCCCCTCCCAGAGCTAAATTACACTTTTAGAACTAAAATGTAACATTAGAAAAATGATACAAATGTCATTACTTAAACAAGGACTTGACTAGACTCCTATTAGCCATGATAGGAATTTCGTCAAACATGTCACAAATATGTAATATACATGTCTACATAGTAAATCTAAGCATAGGGGTCTCGTACTCATCTGAGAATAGCTAAGAAGCATTGATGCCTCAACACATTAGCTACAGTTTCATCCATTAGGCCATAGATACATTGTTCATTTATTTATAAGTAAAATCATGATGAATCCATACATAACCACTGTCATAATACATGTTCATAACCAACATCATAAAAACAAATATATCGAGGAAATAACAACCATATGATCCACATTTAAACCAATATAATACTCATTAAATAACGAGGAGAAATAAACTCATAATACTATTATAAAGGCCAATAAATTGTGGGATGTCCACGAACCACATTAACGAGACCTTTTCTTTATTACTACAAAAATCCAAGTATAACACACTATCCAAGAGTTCTCCAAGAAAACTCTAAGTGTCCAAGAGTATGAGAGAGGGAGAATAGAGAGAGAGCTCCAAACTAAACCGACAAAAGTATTTGAATTGATCCTCAGAAGCCTTTTTATTAATGAGGCCTATGTTTTCTTCATTTTCCATTATTTTCCTTCATTTTCCTCCTCACATGAAACCTGTGACCTTTCACCTTCCTTTTCTCCTAATTTTCATTATTTTCATAAATAAATGCCAATTAATGCCCCATTCCTTTCCAAAGACTTTGCCATTGACTTTGCCAATTTCATTTAGGCATAATAACCAAAATGAACACCCAATAGGATGTTTTTTCCACCATTCAAATTCTTATATATTTTTACATGGATTTTTAGCTAGGGTTGTTACAAAACCCTCCACCTTGGGGAACACTGTCCTCGGTGTTAAATGAAACCTATAACCAACAAGACTGTTGAAAAAAAAACATATTTCCCATGGAGATTTATAACACATCTCGTTGCATGATTTACAATGGCCATCATCTAAAACATGAAAGACATGATACATTATTTAGAATAATACACAAATGTACACATGCACATTTTCTCAACCAACAAATAAAAGTATACGATGCCCACATCTATAACAAGGGAATTGAGAGGCTCACTCCTTCACCCTCAAAGTAATACCATGATTCTTCTCCTTTCTAGGAAATCCAGGATCCAATGCAAGGTAAAACCTCCATTCAATGTCTAGCATTATAATCCTATGCCACTTGTCCTCTTAGTGAACAATTACCAGCTCATTGTTCCAATGCAAACTCCTAATGCACATATGATTCCATATGACAGTGCTAGTGACCAAAGAAATCCATGCCTAGCCTTCCCTTCACTGTTACATAGTCCCTCGGGAAATCTGATCACCCCCTTTCGTGTAGTCACACACCTTCCAAGTTCTGGTAGCACCTCCATCCCAGGAAGTCCATCCCTCGACAAGGTTTCCTTGCACTGAAAGGTCCAGAAACCAAGGTATATCACTGCCTTAACACCATCATATTGGTCATAGCATTCTCATGGAAATCAATGGACAATATTGGGTACCATTGTCCCATAATGGCCCTGCTCTTGAATGCTTTACAGACATACTGCTACATGTTCCATTTCCTTTCACTATTGCTGCTACTTCCTGCCATGAGTTTCGACCACCCAATCAGGTATTCCATGCTTTCCTGTACCAAGCACATAATTTCCATTATATTAAAAATAAATTCAAATCATACTTCATTGGTGTCCCGTTAATAAGATACACTTGCAATTATGTTTTCTTCGAGTCACAATAAGTAAAATTATCATATTTTACCAAATCATTATGTCTAAAGATGTCACATCGGGTTAGCTGAAAACACAAGCATTATAGATCAAACTCATACATCACATGTAACCATCATAAACCAGAATTATAGATCACATGTAATCATCATAGACCTGAACCATAAATCACATGCATAATAAAACTGAAATTAAATATCGATATTTATCATTTAATCAATCCTTAGCTTCTACATTTGTCCTTATTTCATATGAATACTAGATTGGTTGCCACACCCATCAAACACCTAATGCCTTCTCCTCAACCATGTGCACATACACATAGTGTGCATCGCACACATACCACCACACACGAAATACAACACTGTGAAATACATGCTCCTAGAAGTGACATACTACACATTCACTTACACCGAGTGCACAACACAACACAATACATACTCCTACATCCGGTGTACACCACAACACAGTACATACCCCTACACCTAGTGTACAACACAACATAAATATGTACACATAGTATAATACAATGAGTACACATGTTATGATACCACAACTACATAATGCACATACATAGTACAGCATGCCTGCAACACAACATGTATGACATGCACAAAATACCACATGTACACCAGTCCCATATGTACAACATGTACACAATACCACCTATACATAGAACCACCTACACATCATATGCACAACATCACATGTACATGGCATGACCTACACAATGTGTACACAATGCCACATGTACACTGCACCACTTGTACAATGTGTACATAATACCACATGTACACAACACCACATGCATGACATGTACATGAAAACACATGTACATAGTGCCACATGCACGACATGTACACATCACCACATTCACACAGTACCACATGTACAACATGTACATAACACCATGTGCACACAAGAACACATGTACAATCATGCACCCAACACCATATGTGAATAGCACCTCATGTACAACATAGACACGACACCATATGTACATAACACTGCATATACAACATGTACATAGCACCATATGTACACAGTACCACATATCGAACATTCACACAACACCATATGCACACAGCACTGCATTCCATCATGCGCACAGTACAATATGTACGCAACACAACATATGCAACATGTACGTAGAACAATCTATATCTAGCACCACATATGAAATATAGACACAACACCATATATACAACATGCACACTACATCATATGTACACAATACCATCCAAACATAGATTTTCATAAATAAGATGTACACCACACCCTCTATACACCACACCTCATGAACACAACATCACAGGTGCAACATGTACAACATCTATACAGCCGTAGTACTGTCCATCCATAGACCACACACTGACTCTACTAAGAAACCTTACTTATATTTTCTCTCTGCCATCTATTTTTATCCTAGCATGCTACAGATCTCACTGCTTTCATTCAGTAGTTGTATCCCTTAGACTTACCTGTCATAACATAAACATAGGCATAATACAAGCATACAATGTTAATTCATATCCACATGATATTGACCTCATATTATTTTCATGACTACTTCCCCACTTGATTCCCCATAAGACTAGAAACCTTGTCATGCCACTCCCCTGCATAAGAAATCATTCCCCCACAAGAATGATCCCTGAAACCCCTACCGGATAGTGACATAGATACATTGATACATAGATACATATACATAAACATTAGCATAAAATAATCATGATCCTCTTAGACAATGACATACATACACATACATACATATATAAACATCAACATAATCACGATCAAAACATAATTACCAGATAGCATAAGGTCAAGGTTAAGAGAACTTCCTTTATTTGTGCACACCATGCACAACATTGAGAATAATCATTCCCATATGATGCCTCAGATCCATTTACTTCACCTTTTATGTTACCTTTCTCATGATTATACTACCACTGTCTATTTACACCAATGGACAAAACCAATCCAACCGATTTTCATATTTTTACCTTTAAATTCCCTTACTCATGCATCGAGCTTCATTTGGGTCTTACATTACCCGCTAGATTTCAATAAACTCTCGCTGACTTCCATTAACTTTCCTCTTTCCCAACCAATTCCCAAGACCCTTAAGACATAAAAGGAAATAAAAAGCACAAACAAGAAGAAAACCATGAAAACCAATAACAATATGACACCGCAAACAAAGTGGCATGATCATGCACTAGAAATAACAAAACTACAAAGCAAGCACAATAAAAGAACAAAGAATCAAAATCACAAGACTCTGAACAGACACCATGACTTAATCCCCATGGTTCCCAGTGCTTCCAAACGAAATCTCAACATGACCCTTCTTCAGAATTTCATGGCAGTCTCTTTGCCATGCAATCCCCTACATCATATTTCCGTAAACACATAACTGTCAGTGCTTAAATAAACATGACAATACACCAGTTACCTTACCTTGTTGTGCCAAGCATGTTGTTTGCAACTGAACACATCCATGCCATCTCTCAATGGACTCCAATCCTTTGACAAATCTACCCATAACTAGAACCAATTGTTATACTTTTCAAATACGTATTTATGAATATAACACATATCCTCATAATGTCAAAAAAATTCAAGGTTAAGAATACTTCTTATATGTAAATCACTCATTCATTTCGAATTTCAATTCTGGAACATAGCCAAAGGAATTTTCACGCAATTCCTTTCTTTTACATTTTCCTTGTTGCAATTGAGTCTTACTATGCACTGTCACATCACCCAACTGTTAGCTATATAAACACATCAATTATTACCTTTTCAAGCTAATACAAGCCATGTTTCCCTATAACTACTCACACATGTGAGTATGACATTCCAAAGATCAATACATCATGCATATTAAATTGAAATCAGCCTTTCCCAAGTCTAACAACCATGTCTTACTCAACAAACAACTCACATTCACTGACCATAATACATAATGTTACAACCATCAACTACTTAGACTCATGTACATATCAACTATCTCAACACATATGTATTAGTTCAACCATCTTAAATCAAGATCATATTGGAAATAAATATTATAGATACATACTCATATCATACAAGTAATTAAACATTGGGACAATAGATAGACACCATAATAGACACCAAACACTAAAACACCAAATAAATGACATAGTCAAACATTAAAATACCAAATAGACGACATAATAAAAGTCATACCTTAATGTACATTAGGGGAGGCTACCTTGTTTGTACAATCAATCTAGATTAGCATGATATAACTTCACAGCATATCAACTCAAACATAAATAAGGTCATGATGTCCATAATAGTAACTAGCTAACATGTTCACATCATAAGCTCATAAACAATTGTCATTCATGTACAACAATCACATATGCATCATCAATATACATTAGTACAACAAACTATCACAAATAAGTCGACTCCTACATGAATGACATAACCATAATCATCTCCATAGACAAATATAGGCTAGCACGATACGTGTAACATCAAGATCTTCAATGCAATGAACGTAACCATCATGCATATGACAATAATGCATACAAAAATAAGTTACTATCATTCATGGCTATATGACACATGTGCATATGAGTACACTAATAAACTAGCCTTTATCATACATGTAACCATAATAACAATAAAATGACAATTATATAAGTAACCATAATTATTATAACAACCATTAAGCACATTCCCACCATACAAACCTATATGACGATCCGCTCTTACCCCGAATTCTAGTACTATAACATCTCTCTTGTGATCTACATCTCCTACTCTATCTCATCAAACACATCAGCCACATAAAAACCAACAACATCATGATGACCTAAAATGCATACAATGACCTCACAATTCATGTTTGACCTACTATACATGCATAACTATAACCATGAAAATGCTTCCATAATAACATATGGACACTGAAATGCATAACAAATGCATATACAACCATACACTCATGATGACACATCCAACAAAAACACCAACAACCTTCACATGGAAACACCACTATAACAATGACCACTACCATGCATAGATAACAAGCACATATACAACCTACATGCACGCATGACAATGCACATTTCCCATCTAGTCCAAGGGGTGAACCATGCTATGATACCACTTTGTAACACCCTCCTCCCACATCTACGCAAGTAACCGGCCAACTAGGGTGAAGATGTGACGAGAAGATACTATGATATGATTATATTCCCTATGTGTCTGTTGAGGAAGTGGAGTCGATGGAAGCACACCATACAGACCTTCCACATCAACAATATAACTCTCGAGAGCCATCCCTACCACTCAGGCCCTTGGGTCCCACTAAACTTTTAAACCATTTAACCCTCGAAAACTCCCTTGATATGGACAAGCGTTTATCCATGACGCTCCAGACGCTTCCATAGCATGGGTATGCATGCATCTGGGGATTTTTCTTCAGATTCTTGTGCCTATGTTTCTAGGATTTGAGCCACTTTTTCAGGCCCTGAACCGAGGCCTCTACCCATAACCAAATGACACTTTTACAACTGAAAGGTAATAAAAAGACAATGATACAAATGAACTTACTTTAACAAGGACTTAATTAGACCCTTACTAGCCATGACATCCATTTCGTCAAACATGTCACAAATATGTAATCTATAATTTTAAACAAGCATTCTGAGAATAGGGGTCTTGTACTTATCTGAGAATCGCTAGGAAGAATTGGTGCCTCAAAACATTAGCTACAATTTCATCCATTTACAAGTAAAAACATGATGAGATCCATACATAACCATTGTCATAATACATGTTCATAACCATCATAATAACAACAGAAATATCAAGAAAATAGCAACCATATAATCTACATATAAACCTATATAATACTCGTATAATACTCATGAGATAACAAGGGGAAATAACCTCATAATACTAATGTAAAGGCTAACCAATTGTGGGACTTACATGAACCACTCAACCGTAGACATGGCTTAGCCAAATCTCTCTTCAACTAGTCACCCCCATGCCATATTCCAAGCATGAATGTGCGATCTCATAGAAGATATCAATGAAAACCATTGAGGGATTCCAGAGGCCAAACCACATGAACCCATCAAATATGGATTCCGCCTCATAACCAGACATCATAAAACTATCATCAAATTGGTCTCTAGCCAAGTCTTTCAGGGCTCTAGAGCATTTATTCAACCAAGGCTTCGAGGATCACTAACTCAATCCATAGCTACCACCATGCTTCTAGAGCATTTATCCAACCAGTGGTTCCAGGACTAGTAACTCAACCCACCAAGGGTGTCTAGAGCATTTGTCCAACCAAGGCTTCCAAGACTAGTAAATGAACCCAAGTTGGTACAGGGCTTCCAGAGCATTTGTCCAACCAGAGATTCCAAGAACTAGTAACTCAACCCAAGCTAATGGAAACATGAGAGCAAACCAAAAAAATAAAGAAATAAATCCACAACATCATTGCTATCAAGTAAATGACAAGGCTAGGCAATTTTATTGTCAATCCAGGAAATCCTCCATGTCAATGACATACATGCAAGTGAGTACCTATAAGAAAATCATGTTGTACTGGCTAATCCTGGTTTTTTCTTGCACTTTCCTTCTCTTCCTTTTCCTTCTTGCTCCAAAAATCCAAGTATGCCACACTCTCCAAGATTTCTCCAAGAAAACTCTAATTGTTCAAGAGTATGAGAGAGAGAGAATAGAGAGAGTGCTCTAAAACGAAACTGATCCTTAGAAGACCTTCTATTAATGAGGCCTCTATTTTCATCATTTTCCATTATTTTCCTCCTCACATGAAACATGTGGCCTTTCACCTTCCTTTTCTCCTAATTTCCACTATTGTCATAAATAAATGTCAATTAATGCCTCATGCAAGTTTCCAAAGATTTTTCCATTTCCTTTGCCAATTTCATTTAGCCATAATAACTGACATGAACACCCACTAGGATGATTTTCCCACCATTGATCTTGGAATACATGTCCCATGACCATGGTCTTATATATTTTTACATGGATTTTTAGCCAATGATGTTACACAAGGTTAACCACTTCATTTATTAACTACGACTTGTTTATTCATCATCCTTATCTAAACTAAGTAATTGTGGTTCCTTTTTATAATGAGGGTCACCACATACAATAATTATTAATGTGTGTAACCACTTGTGATATCTACTAACTAAAATCACTAATTGTGGTCCCCTTTTACATCACAATATGCCCTTGGGTACCCCCTTATCTACCCCATATTATGCTCCCCTATGTATACTACAAGGACCTACGTTGTTACAAAATAAAGGGGTTAGAATTTTGTAATCATTAAAGCATGAACAAGATGAATAGTAACTATAAAAACTATCATACATCAATTATAACTTATAGGACATATAGTATTTAATTGGAGTACCTTCGTAATCAATGATTCCTACTAAGGAGGGCACTTCCTTCCTAGTAGGGACTAGTACACTACACAACACACAAGCTAGTCAGTAGAAAGGTATGGTGCCACAAATGATTGATATTTTCATTAATGAAGCATATAAGATTGCAATGTTGATGCTCTCACTTTCACTTTGTATGTTTATGTGTCTCTATATGTCTCTCACATAGGCAGAGAGAATACCTATTTAAAATTTCATATTATGATGATAAGGTCATTAGAGAATCTCTTGATTCTCATGTGATCTAAATCAAGAATACATATTAATAGTTTGATAACAATTTCCAAAGGTTAGGACAAATATATAACAACTTTTTCAAATAAAAATAATTGCCAATATAGAACCCTAATTGTTTCAGTTGCGTTGTCCGTAAACTTCTCCTTTGACAGTTTAACGAAATTTTGACCAAATAATTTCTAGATCAGTCTTCTTGACTAATTGAAGGAGATCAACATGTTAAAAATATTTTTCATGTGTAAAAACAATGCTCGACGAGTAGTTGTCTTGTCCTTGGTGAGGAAAAACTACAAAATGTAATACTGCATCAAGATCTCAATAGACCACAACCCGTGTAACAACCCAATTTTCAATTTTATGATAAAATAGGCTAAAGAAATGAATCTTATGTCAAATTACAAGTGGAACTATATGATAAATATGACATATAAAAAGAAACATACTTAGTTTTCTAATGGCTATCACAGTGATAGACTATGGTCTTGGAATTTGAAAAGGGTAAATATAAGGTAATATAATGAGTGCAAAATGATGCCAATTCCAAGTCACAACATCTCCCTCAAACGTAACTATCTTCATGTCCTCATGCAGACCCTTGTAACTAATTTCTAATTTGTAAAGGGTGGAATTCTAAAACAATTTAGGCTCTTGTGGTATCCTCTGAATATGCTATGTACCCTCAGGAAAGAACCAACTCCATTTCCCACAATTTATCAGTGAGATGATATGGGTTCTAATACTGATAGGCAGGGAGAAAAATAACAGAAACCTTGAACCTAAGTCCAAGACAACAAAAACCACTTGTCTTGATGCATTCCACATATTGCGAAACCCTAGAGATTACATGTAGGAATTTAGAAAACAATAAGGGTCATGATCTCTCAATTTCTTCATGCAAGCATCCCATTTGAGCCTACCCCCATCTAATGCATCTTGTTTCATGCCTATGATACTTGTAAGACAATGATCCAGAAACATGTTCCTGAACCCCATTAACATATTCCTTGTATCAAAATATCACCATATCCTATTATACACCATAAGGATTTTTCAATAGACCCATGCTCATTTCGAATAAGAAATTTCACCCTTTCTTCACTAGTTGTTACAATATCACTAGTAGCCTTCCAAGTAGATTGATTTTGTACAACAGACACAAAATATTGCAATTTAAAATGTACATAAGTTGTAAGGTTAAGAGTTCTTTGAAAAAAATGGACATAGTCATGCAGATATAGTTTACGCAATAAATGTTGTTATGGAAAAGTGGGGTTCAAGAAAGATTCTAGAAAGACTTAAGCCTCCCTTACCTCATACAGTCATTTATCCTTGAGGGATGCTAATAAAATAGGGAAGCACTTTTATTATTGAAATAGGGGATATGATGGAGATGGAGGTCTGCAACTTACTATGTTATGAAGAAGCTCATACATAGTCTCCTTTTCATGCTATAATAGTTTTACTTCCCCTTGAAATCCTTCTACTTGTAACAATGCTTTCTTCCTTTCTTTCAAGATCCCCACCAAGTCTTGAACTTCCAACATTTTTTCACATTTACGCTTCAAATAATCGGTAATTTCCTTATGTTGTTTCAGATGAATTACTTAATTTTTCAATGAAAGTGCTAATTTATTCCAATTCTACAATTCCTCAGTTAAAAATTTGGACTTCAATGACTCCTCAAATTTTTAGTGGGCTAATTATATTACTATTACAATAGTAGTTTTAATAACTTCTTGAAAAATTTCTCCATCCCCTTTCTCCACCAGCTGCACTACCTTAGTTGTTCGTTCTTGTGTGGAAACAACATCATCGATAGGTTCTTCTAGAGAAACAACCAATTTTATTTATGTTTTCTCTATTTCAACTATTGGTTCTTGTGTAACTACAACATCATAAATATGTTCTTGTGGAATAACATGTTCTTTTCTCCATCTCGCTTTAATTCATCTATTGGTTCTTGTGTAATAGCAACATATTTAGAAAGTTCTTATGGAATATCAATTTTGAATTATTAATCTTGCTCTCCAACTTGAGTTGCAACCGAAAAAATGGTTAGGCTTTCACAATCTACTTCCTTTAGCACTTTCTTACACTTGCACATAATATTCTTGTTTTAACATCAAGTGACATTATGTCTGCCACTTCTGCTATTGTTCCTAATACATTTCGTTTCCTAAACTGAAATTTCCCTTCAACTTTGGTAAGTTGTCTTCTTAAATTCTCATTTTCCTCCTTCAATTTACTAATTTATTGAATAAGGAGGTTAGTTTCAAACTTATTTAGCAAAGATACATCTTCTTGTTCGTTTGTGGGCTCTTCCTTTATCTAGTTGTTCCTTAGCTTCCTTTGGTTCAGGTGAAACAACATGGAATTCATGTGTTCGGGTATGTTCTTTCACAAATTATTCTTTCTCTACATTCTATTGTCCCTCAATATCCTTTGATCATGTTGTATTAGTACATTGCTCTAGTAGTTGATGGTGTAACAATTACCTACATTCTTTGACTATGATTCTTTCCACTGAACGACTTCTTCAATGACCTCTTCTTCGTTGTTCATTGTAGAAGAGTTTATTTCTTAGATTCTGTTAGTGTCAGTCTTTCCAGACTTCCTCTAGTGATCAAATATGCTCTTGCAAAGTCATTTTGAAGTGTCAAGGTCAAATTTTGTCATTTCAGTGAGTCTTCAAGCAAAATTTGGTCACTAGGCATTAGGTCTAGGGTTTGCTCTCACTCTTTTCAAAGTCGCCCAAATGCCAATCTATGTCACTATTCAGCTGAGTCTATCATCATTCATAGGGTTTTCATTATCATCTCAGTGTCTAATGAGTCATTTTACGCCCTGTTCATGCTTCAGTTGCGCCTAGGTAAGGTCATTTCCCTCTCCTAGGGTTTTGAAGGCAATTTCTCTTGGACGGTCAAATCATTGGAAAAACTTGTTTCCTGATGTTCATACACCTTCCCTTATCCTTAAAGTACCTTACCAAATTCTTCCCATCACCTAGATTCCCCAAATTCCTCATTTTCGCACAAACCCTAGTTTCTAGCTACAACCTGGCAATTTTCTAGGTTGAGCCTGTGTTTTGCCCTTTTGGACCCCTTCCCCTCACTCAATATCTGAGATTCGACTTTCCCCTAATTCCTAACATCCCTCCCTACTTTCAAAAATTTCCCCAAGAATTTAGAAGCCCCTTATCCCCTTCATTTCACTTCATTTCGACAAAATTCCTTGTTTCACACATCGGGATAAGTTTCACTCAAATGGTGTTTCAGAGCAATAAAAGATGAATTTCGGAAAACTGAGAGAGGTTTTTGTCCACAACATGCCATAGAAGAAAAACCTCCTTCACTGTTTTCACAGGTGTCATGGTTTTAGAGAAATGTCAAAATTACAATCGCCAGATCCAAGGAGGTTGGCCAAGGCACTAAAACGACGGAAAACGCCCGATCCACTCCAAATTTTGGCCAAAGCCTCTTTGAATGAGCATGGTACTTGATTGGGCACTCCCAGCCCAAATTTCAAGAAATTTGGAGAAAGTTTTGTCAATTGTGAATTTTTTGTGCCACACACAGCTTTTTGCTCCCAACGAGTCGCGCATCGTGCGTGACCCTTTTGATTGGGAGGTCCATTTTAGGAAAAGTTTGCATTTTTGGATTTTTCATGCAAAAATACACTTTCTCAGCAAATACCAAGAAATTTCACCAAGTTTTGAGCCTCCAGAAGGTCAAAAAACAAGCAAAAAATGACTTTCTGCCACCTTTTTGACACACAGGAAGCAGTCTTGGGAGATTTCAATTTTGGAGGGGAAAATGACCACCAAATTCATAAATTCCACTTGGATTGGAAAGTATACATCTATACCTTTTCAACAAGCCCACTTTTGCCTCATTTGGACTCCGGGAAGTGCCTTAAACGTTGGCTCAAAGGCGCGCTACGTGTTTAGGATTGGGGCGCTACGCATCAGCACATTTTCTCAATTTTTCACCTACAGCTTAGCAAAACGCAGTTTTGACTAGGTTTGACTTTTTTGAGTGTATTTTGATCCTCCTTGATGTAAATGATGTAATTTTATGATACTTTGACACTTATTTATCTCTTTTAGAAGATTCATTCATGAGATAGGCAAAAATTAAATGAATGAATTGATTTCCTAGCTTATAGAGGCAAGTTGTTTTGA
>APFE030008654.1:251238-272194 GCA_000404065.3 Pinus taeda | reverse complement strand
TCATTGATATTGAGGATAGCTCCCCTGCCTAAAAGCTCAAGGAGATCATCCGAGAGCAAAGGACCGAGAATGAGTCGCTGCACAAGAAATTGCATATGGAAAAATGGGTAATTAACTATTTAGAGCAGCGCAACAAACAGTTGGAGGATGAGCACGAGCTTTATGAGCAGCGGAAGATTCGTGAAGACCGGGAATTCGCTCATAGGAGACCCAGTGATTTGACACCCATAGATTGAGAATCCATGCTTATTCGGGTGAACGCTCATTTGGAGAGGTTGCTGGCCAAGGCCAACAGAGATAAGGACCTGCTCCGAAATATGAAGAACCACTATTGGGCCTGAATGCACGTATGCAAGGCAAGAATGAAGGTGCTCCAAGGACGGTTGGCCAAGGCACTCAAACGAAGAAAAAGGCCCAATCCCCTCCACATCTTGGCTGAGGCTTCCTTGAAGGAGCCTGGTACTAAATGACTCAACCTTAGCACAAATTTCAAAAAATTTTGAGCATTTTTGGTCACTTGTGAATTTTTGGTCAAAAAACACGTTTTCTCCACCAACAGGTCGCACACCGTGCGCAACACTTTCGATTGGGAGGTCCATTTCAGGAAACTTTTGCATTTTTGGATTTGGTATGCAAAAATACACTTGCTTAGCAAAGACCAAGAAATTTCACCAAGTTTTGAGCCTCCAGAAGGTCAAAAAACAAGCAAAAAATGACTTTCTGCCACCTTTTTGACACACAGGAAGCAGTCTTGGGAGATTGCAATGTTGGAGGGGCAAATGGACACCAAATTCAGAAATTCCACTTGGGTTGGAAAGTAGACATCTAGAAATTTCCAAAATGCCCACTTTTGCCTCATGTGGACACCGGGAAGTGCCTCAAAAACAGCTCCAAAGGTGCGCGACCTGTTCAGAATCAGTGCGCGACCCGTTGGGCAATTTTCACAGAAATTGTACCTACAGCTCAACAAAACGCAGTTTTGACTAGGTTTGACTTTTTGGAGTGGATTTTGATCCTCCTTGATGTAAATGATGTAATTTTTCGATATTTTGACACTCATTTATCTCTTCTAGAAGATTCATTCATGAGACAGGAAAAAATTTAATGAATGAATTGGTTTCCTAGCTTATAGAGGCAAGTTGTTTTGACTACCTAGATTTTAGTGCTTAGTTTGGAATTGGTTGAAACAGCTCCTAGAATAGTGAGCTCGACCCCTAGAGGCAAGGAAGTGTGTTAGCTTGCCTATATTATGTACTTTCTTAGTCATTTTCAGAGGTTGGAAAAGGTTTGACTCTTGAGGGAGAAAGCTTCTATGGTATTACTCATTGTATCTCTGCATTTTTGGCAAAGGAAGAAAGACCAGGGTTTTGCAGTCCTTTTTGGGATTCTTATGGTTACATGTATTGATGGTGTGTTTCTCTTTGTACTTGTAACTTTGTTATGTGAATCATCTTCTTACTTTTTCTTCTGCAAATTAGGCAAATGAAGTGTTAAGGTAGAATTCATGGTTGATATGCTCTGCCTTTAAGTTTGCTTAATATCAATGTTGTCAGCTGTTTAAGGAGAATTCAACGTGATTTATTGCTCTCCTTATCTCCTCACCAGTCATTCTCATCCATCCAAATCTTTCAAAGGCATCAATACAGTCTCCTACCTCGCCCCAAAGAACCCCCTGCAAAAACTGTGTCCAATGCCCGCACCCAAAATTGTCTTTCCCCAATTTTTCACCAAAACCCTAAAAATCCCAAATCAAGCCTTTTTATCAGTTTACTAGCCTAAAATCAGTGTTCTTTATTGGTTATCTATGCTCGTTGAAGATCTTTGCCGAGATAGATCGGAGAGATCCCTCTCCTGCCCCGTAGGGCTAGCTACGAGGCTAAGTGGTTTGATGTTGCCTTGGAGTTTACCTTTTTCAGCCTGAGGTGAAATTTCAAGCGCTAACAGATTCTTCCTCAGATTTCCTAGGATTTGTTTGTCTCATGAATTATTGTTTCAGCTGATGCTATTTCAGGTGCCCCTATTTTAGTTAGTATCTTCCTCATGCCCTTCTTCCTTAATATGGAACCCATAGTTACTATCGTGATATTGTCCACTGGATATCTCGAAAATTTATTCAATGTGTTCCCTCTTCCCTTCAGTAGATGTACCATTATACCTTCTTATGGAACTCCATATTTTATGGTTTCTACCATGGGGTCTAGGAGGTGTACCCACTCTACTTTTCTGGGAGGTGTAATTGCTCTATCTTGTCTAGGATGTGTAGTTACTCTATCTTCTAGTGTTATTTTAACACTTACCTCCTATTCTTCACCTTCACTTTCTTCTATTTCAAGGGCTCGTACATGCGATCCTATTAGTAAACATGTTTTCCTACTTCCTTATTTTTGCAATGAATGAATTATGATCAATTTAATGTGTGCATGGATGGTTAAGATAGTCTTTGGATTCTTTTCCACATGCATCACCTCTTCCATACGTTTGAAAGAGTTCAACAAGTAATAGGGAAAATTAATTAATTGCCCATTATGAAGATGCATTATTAACTGGAAATAATAATTGAATATTGTCCCAAAAATTCCTTCGCGAGTAATGAACTTATGAATAAATAAATTCAAATCATTCTACGAATGATGAAGGGATGTTCTATTAATACCTCTTTCCTTACTCCTTACTTCCTCTCCTAGTTGTAGAAATGATTCCCTAGCTATTGGGACTACTATTTTTCTAGAAAACCAGTGGGTCCATGTCTAAGGTAAACCCATCACCCTAAAAATTATATCTTCTACAACAAAAATTTTAAACCCTCATACCTATGAATGATGCTCCCACAAATCCTGTGTGAATTCCAGGGAAATATATACACAAAAATCCTTCAGTTTTTCAAAGTATATTGACCACCTTACACTGATTATTTCTAAGGCTTTGGATGGTGTAGAATCACATTAATGGAGTCAGGTTCATGACAAACTGCCACTACTCCCATGGATACTTCATATTTTGTTACTACTCAAAATTGTGTATAGAGTGTTATAGGGCTGCACTTGCTACATAAAAACATTTCTAGGGTTGAGAGTATCAATTAGATAGAATTTGGAAATAGGTAGAGAATAGTTATGTTACCTTTTTTTCATTCAATTCAGTTTTTCATCATGAATGACAACTACCAAGAATGATTTCAAGTAGAAGCATATATTTTCAGAACTAACAATAGGAGCAATGACGATAGTGAGTAATTACTAAATTATGATAAAGTGTATTGTGTATCAGCAAAGTGGTAATTAGCGAATTAGGGAGAAGTCATAGTGTATCATACAATAGATATGGTATGCTCCTCTCTCTACCTTAATTACTAAAGTTGTCCTTGGCACGTGTAATTAGAAATGTCATATCATCCTCTAAAGCCAAATCATACAAGTAAATGACAATCAAACATAATTTTCATTAGCATACCATTATGATGACACAAGGTTGTGCAAGGAAAGAGATTTGATCAACGTTGTATAATATTTCATGTGTGGCACCTATGAAATGGTGAAACTGAAATAATGTGGTCAAGAAATTTTTTTATAGCAAGATTTGGTGCATCAACTTTAGGTCTATGATGCCAAATATAAAGACACATAAGTATATATGAAATCTTGTGATGAAAATCATGTAAAAATATCATTAATTTGTATCAGCAGCAACGATCTGAAGCTTATGAAGATAAATTGGCCATGTAATAAGGTGCATCAACAATATATTGAGGAATTGTAATAATCGAAGCTGATACATGAGGACTTATGATGAGTTTGAAGATGAAGTTTGTAATAGAAAAAGACTAAAACAATAATTCAATCAAGAGAAAAGAAATAGCAAAATGTTGTTACAAAGGAAAGGAAAATATGCACTGACCACCAACAAGCTAGTTTTTACTCACCACAAGAATCTAATTGTTCCCCTAAGGGTTTTTCATCATTAGACATTTTATTAAATATATATACTTCTCTTTTTATTTTTATTTTTTTATTTTATTTTATTTTATTAATAAAATTAAGTGATTGGTGGTAAGAGAATTTCCCCTACCGCCTAAAATTCAAGGTCAATTTTGCAATTGATACAATGTTAAAAATATGAGTCCCTAGAGGTAGGTTTATGATACAACCTAAGATGGTGTCCATTGAACTGGAAATATGTTTAGGAACCATTAATGGTTGTAAATATTACACTACCATTTTCAAATATTTCTTGTACCTCATAAGGAAATAGCCACCAGGTGTACATCTTGCCCTTGAAATATTTAAATATGGAACGATATAGTAGGGCCCAATCACCTTTTTGAAACTAATTCTTCTTAATAAGCTTGCCATGCCACCTGGTATGCAATTGTTGAATGATATATATTCATTTCTCAGTAGCCAAACACTTCTCATCCAATTCATTTAATTGTTCCAACCAATGTCTCTAAGTTGTAATTAAGTCTAAATGCACTTCTAAGGAAGTTCTAAGTGCTTTGGTTTCAAATTCAAGAAGAAAGAAAATTTTCTTATGAAAGACAAATTCATAAGGATAGAACCCTATAGTATTTCTCCAGGTAGTCATGTAAACCCATAATACTTTAGGAAGCCTCTCCACTCCATATCCTCGATGGCCTACCTGGGAAAATTTTGGAGTGAAATTTCACAAATTGGTTAATACTTTGGAAATTTTCTAGAAAAAATATTCATCAAATTTGTCAAATTTAACCTAATTTTTACATCTATATTATTATTGGATAAAATTCTCCAAATATTTACCAATTGTAATAGTAAATTACTTTTTTTTATATATATTCATCTAGGTTCTATTTTTATGAATTTTCAAATCAGGATAATTGCCTATAATAATATACATAGGTACAATAGTTTAATCCTTAAGATATACCCTATAGCCTATGAAAATGTTCATGAGAATATATTCAATTACCTTATTGGTGCTTTAAACTTTCCCATTCACCTGATGGTGGTAAGGTGAAGTGACTCTGAAGAATCATATACTTTTTTACAAGGTCCTGCATTAGCTGAGAGGTGAAAAATGCTCCCCAAGTTGTAACTATCTCTTTTGGCACTCCATACTGGGCAAAACTTTCTTCAAAGAAAAATTCTAAAAAAACACATTCAGTTGCCCTACTGATTTCTTTTCCTTTTATACACTTGGTGACATATTCTATGCATACTAAAATATAGGTCTTTTGTTGAGAAGGGGGATTAATTGCCCCCGCAAAATCTAAAGCCCATATCTCAAAAGTTTCCACCACTAGCTAAGGCTATAGTGACATCTTGTCCCATTAAATAGGTTGACCCATCCTTCAATAACTATCACATCCCTACACATATTTCCTTTCATCTTAGAAAATAGCAGGCCAAAAATAATCCATTTACAACACCTTATGACATGTTATATTATCTACAAATTGAACTCTACATTTTCCATCTTGATAGGCTCTAATGACTTCATGAACCTCATCTTCCCTCACACATCTTCTAATATGTTGATCAAATACAATGTCAAAATTTGTTCCCATCAAACCAAAAATATTGGGCACTTTGTTAGACAATATTTTCCTTTTCCCTATGAAAAATGTGATGGTGAAGCTTTCCTGCAGTAAGGTAATTGGAAATGTATTCATACTACGGTCATTCAATGGATAATGCAAAGAAATACTCATCTATAAAATAATATTTGACAGGAAGATCATCAATAACATGGGTCAATCTACAAAGAAAATTTGCAACCACATTGTCCTTCCAAGGTTTATCTATAATGGTGATATCAGATTCCTGGAGTAAGAACAACCACCTAGTTACTCTAGCATTTGTAACATTCTTATTCATTAAGAATCAGATAGTTGAATGGTAAGTAAGCACAAAAGTTTGATAACCAGTGATGTAGTGCTTAAATTTAATGATAGCATGAATAACAACAACAAACTCTTTTTCTTTTACTATATAATTTACCTTAGCAACAGTGAAATTCTTGTTGATGTAATAGATGGAATATGCCTTGTTTCCTTCTTACTATGAAAGCATAAATCTAATGGATATATCAGAAGAATTGGTTGAGATTTGAAACAACATATTCCAATAAGCCCTCTCAAAATAGGTGTTTTTGCTACACATTTTTTCAATTATGCAAAAGTGCCATTACAATTGTCAGTCCATTGGAACTCATTATCTTTTGTTAATAGGGAAAACAATGGAAATTCAATTTTGCAAAAATTTTCTTTAAACTTACTATAATAACCTCCATGTTTGAAAAAATTATGTACCTCATTCTACAATTTAGGAGTACAAATTTTCAAATTACCTCCAACTTCACTGGATCAACCTGAATACTTGCAGAAGAGAGATAGTGACCCAAAACAATGTCATCATTCATCATGATATGACATTTTCAGTGTTGAGACAAAGGTGGGTTTATATAAAATGCTGAAGTAATTTTTTAGGGTCGTGCAAGGCTTCATCAAACCCATCACTATAGGTTGTAAAATCATCCATAAATATTTCAAACAGTTATTGAACATTTCAGGAAAAATTCCAAACGGTACTCACTAGAATGTTACAGGTGCAATACAAAGTCCGAAAGCTAGGACCCTATAAGAAAATTTACCCTAGGGGAAAGTAAAAGTACTTTATTCCAGGTCATCAGGAGCAATTTGTATCTAATAATTTCCATTAAATCCGTTCAAGAAAGAAAATAATTCCTTTCTAGACAAAGCATCTAGGACCTGATAAATAAAGGGTAATGAGAAATGTTCCTTTTGAGTGGACATTTTTTAGCTCCACATAATCTACACAAACTCTCCACTTTTTATTTTTCTTGGGAATAATAACAAGTGGAGATATCCACTGACTTTCAAAAGTGGGATAGATGAAATTTCCATCTAAGAGTTTTTGAAGTTGCTCCTTGAAAATTCCTTTTAATGTTGGGTTTATTATTCTTTGAGGTTTTCAGATAGGCTTAGATCCTTCCTTTAAATAAATTTATATGACGGAACAAAGTAGGATGGATACCCTTCATGTCTTTATAATCCCACATGAATGCTTCTTTATTCTTTCTGAGTAATAACACTAATTTATCGCTTTGCTTAGGGGATAAATTAGGGTTGATATTTATGGTTTTCATACACCCAACTACTAGTACACCCTTATGGCTAGTGGTAGTAGGTATTCCATGTGTATCATGATCATCAATAGTTTCTTTCTCATTAGATTTCTCTATCATAGAACTCAACAACCAAGATGTATCTCGGGTAGGAGTAGAAGGGTCATTGATAACATTGATAATTACATCATATTCAGTCTAATTTTTAAAATGCAAAGCTTCCCTAGAGTGAGTACTGGATGTGCATCGAATTCCTCGAACTCATACGTAGGCCATGAAGGGTTCTTAAATTCATAACTTGGTTTTAGCCGCAGGACAAAGAATAAGCTCATTGGTAGTGTGATCATCAAATATATTCATACAACGAGACTTTCATCCAATAAAGGCATCTGTAGTAGCCTACTAAGTTCTACCTAGAATTAAAGTATATCCACCTAAGCATGTTTTGGGCTAAAGCACAATGAAATATACTAGGTACTGCTAAGATTCTACTAACATAATGACATCCTCCAATATTCCTTTTGGTTAGGTTCTAGACCTACATAACAATTAAAAATAGTATATTTTTCTCTTAGGTTAGTAAGCCTAAGTAGTTATATAGTTTCCATGGCTATTGTGTTGATTAATGTGCCTATATCAATTAGGGTATTTCGGAGAATTGTTCCACCAATGTGAAAAATTACAGCTGGATTCCTAGGGTCATCAAAATTTCCAAGTACATTATTCCCAATATTAGCTTTGATAATATCCCAATAACATGCATAGTAGGGGAATCTTGAGGTTGCCTTCTATGATTTTTGACATAGTTCCTGGACTATTTTTTAATAAATCAAGACATTTGAATGACTTGAAGTAAAGGGGTTTGAACATATAAGTTATTGAAGTCCTCTAGGAAGTCAGACTCAACTTGAGGGGCATCATTGACCTAAGTTAATCTTTCAGGCTAAGGATGGTGCATTGAAGTCTCATTTCTAGCAATTGTTACAGGTTTTCCAGCCAAGGTAATATATGTTGTTACAATAGTACTAGATTATACAATAGTATTAGCAATAGTGCCAACTGTTACAAATTTGTCAACTATTTTAGCACCAATAGTAACATTAGTTGTTACA
Organism: Pinus taeda; assembly: GCA_000404065.3. Lineage (NCBI taxonomy): Eukaryota > Viridiplantae > Streptophyta > Pinopsida > Pinales > Pinaceae > Pinus > Pinus taeda. The sequence goes on along the minus strand of APFE030008654.1, from coordinate 263,960 downwards.
ACCTACTTCCTTTCTAAATATCCTTGAACTAATTCTTCTTTCCTTGATAGGTTTTCTTCCTCATTTTCTATTATGAAAAGGGAAACAATGGGAGTCACTACCCTTACCGATTGTAATTGAATCTCATTATAGTCCAAGGGTAATATGTGGTAGGTACTGGGAATTGGAGTTTCATCGTATTGTGCTACCTTATTATTAGGGTTATGGTTGAGTTGTATAGGTATCTCAGGACACAATGGAGGACTTCTCATAGGTACATTATAAGGAATATATAATTGTTGTTGTTGCACTTGGATTTGTATAGGTCGTTAAGGGGAATATGCCCTCACCATGGCTGAGGTAATAAAAGAATAGGCCACTATGGCTATGTCATAGGGTATTGAACCAAAGGAGGGTTGAAAATATACCATTGAGTTATTGAATATTGCAAATTTTAGGGTATTAAATGCTGGGAATTATACATACCAGAACAAGAATTGAAAGAAGAGATGGGTTCTTGCACCATTCATGATGGCCATGGTTGCCAAGGATTTTTAGTACCAATGAAGTATGTCGCTTCAACATCCTCTCCTTCCTCCTTATAAATTTCCTCAATTACAGATAATGAGGAACATTATTTTGTAGAGTTGTCCCTCTCACATATGGTACGACTGTTGAGTGGGAATTCCCTCAAAGAATGTTTCTTTTTACAATGAAAACATAAAATGACCATCGATTTCTCTACCTCTATATTTTTTGGTTTACTTGAAATACATCAAACTATGAGGACACCAAGATCATAATATCAATTTTAAAATTATCCAAAATATTTCCAATCTCTAGTCTTATTTCTCTACTATTAGATGACTATAAAATCATGGCAGAGGCATCATATGTGAAGGTCCAATTTCTTGTTGAAAATCGGGAACCTTTTCAACAGAGATGAACAATCTCATGATAAGATTCCTTCGATATGTCCCCTTTTCCCAAAGATTCAGCATATCAAGGTCATCATCCCTTATTCCTTTTATCATTTTTTTACTACTTCCTTGTCCATAATGGTATGATGAGATCTCTACAAATTATATCGAAAATGTTAAACTTATTCTTCCAAGTTTTCATCTTGTGTTTGGTTAATCCTAAATAATACATCCTTTTGATCGCTATAATGGCAGTAATCCTGATACTATTGCAAAAAGATTTTCTTCATCACATCGCAAGTGTTAACAAATTCCCTACCAAGTCCCAAATACCATCTCAAGGATTCCCGGTCAATGTGATGAGGATATTTTAATTTTTTCCATTGGTAATGTTGTTCTAAATTTTACAAAGGACATCAAATTCGAAAAGAAATGTTTCTGGATCTTTTATAACAATACCTTGAAAGGTGGGGAGTGCTAAGATATGAATTTTATTTATTAGAGCTGACCCTTGAAGATTCACAATAGGGAAATCAAATGTAGTAATTCAACTTCCTGGCACTTGATGTTTTTGTAAATTTTTTGTAGCTAATAGAGGTGGCTTCCCTAGTGAAGGAGATCACTCTCTTTATGGTGATAGAGGTTTCTTAAGATGTTATAGATATTCAGGTTGCTCAATACTCTTTTCAATTAACTCATATGGTTTATGTAGTCCTAATGAATTTTCAAAGCCCTCTGTAATAACAGGTGATTTCACTGCACTACTAAAATCCAATGTATTATAATCAAACAATCACACTTGAGAGTTCAATTCCCAGTTAGGTTTGTCTATGTCCCTATATCCTTGTCTCAAAACCTAGTTCTCACCCTCAACTGATACAAAGGGGTTGGAAATTTTGGGAGTAATTTCTAAAATTAAGGGTTCACCAAAGTTTGTTTCTCTAGCTTGTGCACCCAACAAAGATGTCTCAATGGATATTTAGCTACTTGAAACATACTTCCTTAATTCCCTCTTCTTAGGCACTTTTCCCATAGTGGAACATTTTTCCTCGTCCTTTCAAATTATCTCTTATATGAAAGTTACGCTTCCCAAGTATCAATTATTCTTCTTCCTACCTATTCCTATTACACCTACAAGGTAACTTTGTTTGTTTGCACCAAATTTTTCTTCCTCACTAATAATTCAAGTCAATCCTATGTGTACTGATTCCTACAAAGTGAAGCCTAGTTCAGTATGTTGAAGGGATGCAGAGGTTCTTACCTCTCATCTTATTGCCCAAAAGACCTTCAAAGTCAAGAACAAATCCACCACACTTCAATCAATGCATACATATAAACTAGTCACACATATGCACCTCTAGAAACCTTCCCGAGAAATGATGCCAAAATATTCGGTGGAAAAATTGTCTTTTCAATTCCAAATTATAGTTCCAACACTCACATTAATTGTGAATCTAAGTAGGTTTTGTTATCACAAGGAGATCAACCAAAGTATATGCAAGGGAAAATGATGACTAGTGCTAATGAGTGTAAAACTCAATAATTCTAATAACACTCTCAGCAATTCAATCACTTTGGCTATTACACTCTCAAATCTTTCTCATACTTTCAAGAAACAAACACACAATGCAAAATTAAACCACTTTTCCATATAATCACTCTTATTTAAAAAGAAAAAACACTTGCAAAAACCATTGACTCAAGAAAATGTTGAAACACACATTCAAATGAAATAAAAAATCCAATAAGCTATAATAGTATTTAAATAACTATCACACTAACAAAGGGATAGATCCAAGGCCTATGTTGTTATACAATACAAAGGTTAGAATTCCACAATCATTAAAGAATGAACGAGATTAATAGTAACAATGAAAAATAATCATACATGAATCATAACTAATTGGAAATAAAGAAATTAATTGTAGTACCTTCCTTATTATTGATCCATCCTAAGAAGGAGGGAAAGACCTATGTTGTTATACAATACAATGGTTAGAATTTTGCAATCATGAAAGAATGAACAAGATTAACAGTAATAGTGAAAAAAAATCATACATGAATCATAACTAACTGGAAATAAAGCAATTATTTGTAGTACATTCCTTATTACCGATCCCTTCTAAGAAGGAGGGCTATTCCTTCTAGCAAGGATTGGTACACTACACAACATTGAAACTACTCAACATAAAGCTATGACACCATGAATGATTGATATTTTCATTAATGGGGCATAACGGATTACAAAGTTGGTGTTATCCACCTCTCTATGTATTTCTATGTGTCTCTATATGTCTCCCACATGAGGAGAGAGAACATATATTTATAATTTCATATTAAAATGGTAAGATCATCACGAGAATCTCTCGATTATTATGAGATCTAAACAAAGAATACATATTAATAGTTTGATTGATATTTTCATTAATGAAACATAACGGATAACAAAGTTGGTGCTATCCACCTCTCTATGTATTTTTATGTGTCTCTATATGTCTCCCACGTGAGGAGAGAGAGCATATATTTATAATTTCTTATTACAATGATAAGATCATCACGATAATCTCTCGATTATTATGACATCTAAATAAAGAATACATGTTAATAGTTTGATAGTAATTTTCGAGGTTAGGAAAAAGTTGTAACAACTTTTCCAAATTACAATAACCATCTAATAAAAAATCCTATATGTTTTAGCTGTGTTATCCATAAAATTCTCCTTTGACAATTGAACTAACTTTTGACCAAATAATTTCCATATTTGTCTTCTTGACTGGTTGAAGGAGATCAACATGTCAAAAATAAGTCTCGCGTGTAACAAGAACACTCGGCGAGTCCTTGTATTATCCTTAGCACGGAAAAACTAGAAAATGTAATCCTGCAACAACATCTAAACAAATCACAAACTTTGTAGCAACACAATTGTCAGATTTAAGATAAAAATAGCCTAAAGTAGTAGTTGTCATGCCAAATTACAAGTGGAATTAGATCATAAGAATGACATATATAAAGAGGCATAGTTAGATTGATAATGGGTATTACAATGAAAAAGTATGGTCTTAAGAGTAAAAAAGGGTAAAGAAAAGGTAGGAAAATGAGTGTAAAATGATGCCAATTCCACATCCCAAGACCTCTATCTCTACATGCAAACACTGGAATTATTATGTCATTTTATGGTACTTTTGTCTTATCACCATGCTGCAAGTGGTATTTTTATTTCCTAATGTCTAGTTTTGTAGTGCCCCACCCTCCTGGTTTGTCCTTCTAGAGTACTTAACCCATTATCGATTGGAAACTTTTCTGCCTACCCTTAAAAATATGGGTGCATTTGACGATTCTCAATGGTATTAGATTAACAGGTCAAGACGAATAATCAAATAAGAACTTCATAAATGAGCACGCATCTAGCAGGCTAATAAATTTTCTATTTTACACCATCTCTTTTTGGCATTCTTTTTACGTTTATGAGCTTTTGATTCTCTGATCTGGGATTCTCACCATTTTTCTTGGGAAAGAGAATCCTTTTGATAATCTCATAGGCTAAGTTATTTTTTCCTCCACCTAACTGTTGGTGTCCAAGTGGGGTTGTATATCTACTTGATTCCGACATTAATCTTATCAATATGGGTGCGCATCCTTTCAAGGAAATGTGCAAGGTATATGTAGAGGTAGACGCGTGATCTTTCCCAAACAAGGGTTCGTGTTTTAAGATTCAAAACATAAATGGAAGATTAACCATTCACAGAACTGTAGAAATAACCATAAACAATAAAGAACCATAAGAACAACACAAACTGATAAATCACACACACACACAAATACGCAGCACCTGATGAGAAGACCGGGCCTAGCTCTCTGATCAGGGCTGCATTAGCCATGAAAATAATTAGAACAGCAAAATGGATGATCTGTTATTAATCAATAACAGAATTTTACAATGCTGATGGGTGAACCCCCATTCATAGGATCAATCTGCATTTTATACATAGTCAGGGAGATTAACAGTTCTCCCAAAAACATAGCAACTACAGATACAAAGATATACATTGCTTGGAACAGTATCAGCATCAGATGCGTAAGATAGCAGGACGACCCAAGAATAGTTCAGGGCATCTGTTCTCTGAGTTGTGCAACCTCCTGCTGATCAGTCATTGCCAGTTCTGTTGCAATACACCGTGTTGAGGGTTCTTGTTCTCATGTTGCGGTCAAACGCATAGATTAATACTGCAAATAGATAGACTCCATGTGTTTTGCTTCATTAATTAAAATATACCAATAGAACAGTAGAGGGGGAATTTACCTTTTAAATTTAACATAACAACATGGGTAAATGAGTGCAAAATTATCAAAAAGGGTAATGGAAATAGGCAGAAAGATGGCCGGATTTGGTACCCAACATCTCCCCCCAACCAACCTACTGCATGTCCTCATTTAGTCCTCTGCTTTTGCAAATATGGGTTCCGTAGACTGTATGTTAGATGAAGCTGGGCAAGATCATATTCCACAGCCATTTCTGTTCCTGGAACTTTAAATCCATCTGAGAGGACAACTTCCTTCCACCAATCAGTTGGGACGTCAAAGGCTAGAGTATATTTGTTAGTAGGCAACAAGAGAACAGGGATCTGAAACTAGAGCCCCATCCACTGGGACCCACATGTCTGGACAAATGCCACATACCTAGGCACCCTATTAAGTACATGTGCAAAATTTGGTGCCCCAAAAGGTTCTCTTTCTCGGACGGTTGTTGGTGACATCATCCATCTTCTCTGACAGCAACTAAGGGCCTCTTTCTGAAATGTGGTGAGTTGATTAACACAAAGATCAAGACACCATTTTTGTGTCCTCACCATTCTATCTCTATTTTACCTAATCCCTAGAAAGGTCCTGTGCTTATCGAACATTGTGTTTAACCTCTCATGCTCCCCTCTTACTATAAATTTCTTGGTAACTTGATTGGATTCAAAAGTGTTACTAGCCTTCTGCCAATGAATCTGGTTAAAGCGTAAGAGGTGAGGGCCCTTAAATGAATGTCCCCCACATATGGGACTAGGTTGAAATCTCTGTCTGGCCATAGTAAGTACCCATGCAAGTATAATTCACACATCAAATGTTGTGTGGGTACATCGTGACTCATCAAATCTGGAGGAATTGCACACCATCCTCCATCTCATAGTTGACCTCATTCTTAATACTTTCCATGTAGAATAAAAGGAAATGTTCATAAAAATTAAGGAATAACAAGAAGCAGGGGGACAACATGCCATAACCTCTTGCACCAGCTCAAACATTTGCTCCTTGTCATCCTTCATCTCTGCCGCTTTATTCTCCAGCTATTCTATATTGAGTTGTTGTTTTGCCTACCGTAACCTCATCACATCCATCCACTCCACATATCCAGAAATTTTTGTGGAGGCCCTTTCCCCAGTCCTTCTGATTTCGTTTTTATATTGCGCCACAGTAGACTTCTAGGACTGAATTTTAGCTATTAGGGCATACTCTCGATCTTCAAATAATTGGTCGATCGGGTCTATGTGAGTGTCGACATAGGTCATGACTATCTGGTCTGCTTGGGTCTCTGTGTTAATCCAGATATTTTTGGCCTTTCTAGCTTGCCATTTGTGGTTCTTTAATTGTTTTCTCATTTTATTCACCTTCTTTCCCAGCGTCCTCACTTCCATTTTGAGCCCCATCGTTTCCTTTAACTGCAGTTTATACTTTTTTTCATTAGAAGCCTTCACTATTCGCATAGCTCTATCCACTCTTGCTTGACTAATATTTCCTCAACTGGAGACAAATCCCTTGAAACATCTTCTGCTGCTTTGACTAGGGGGTTTTCCTTCCCTACTTGCTCTTCGTGCTCAATAGTCCCCTTGCTTGGTTGTATCGTTGGCTTGGTCACCGAGGCCGTTTCACTTGGTCCCTGCTCTTCGCCAATAATGATCTCCTCTTCGTGCACACACTCTGCAACTAGCGATGCACTGGCAAGATGTTCTCCCGCTACTATGTCTACTGAAATCTCTCCCAGTTCTCCAGCTTCCAGACTTTCTTTTCTCCCTTTCTGCTCTAGGGTACTTGCCACCTAAGTGGCCTACAATCTATAAGTTTGTGGCCTCTGTAACAAATTCAAAGTCATCAGGATTACAAAATCTTTTTTTTCTCCCTGTCAAGGGGAATGACTCATCCTCGCTCCTCTTGAAATCGATGTAGAGAAAGGGGATTGGGGTGCATCTTCTACAATTAGCCCCGAGGTTGACACTGTTCTTGTGGGACAGTGTCAATCTCATGCCATGGCTCTTCTGCTGCTTCCTCAATGGGTCCCATAGTTTCCTCAACTCTGGCCCCTTCTTGTCTTCATCCTTCCTCTAGTATTTCCATGGCGATAGGGGATCACTGTGGAGTTCCTTTAGTCACCATATTAACTGCTTCGCCCATGCTGGCCTGCTGTGGGTCTACTCCTGTGACTGTTAGAACGTCCTCTTGTTTTGCTAATTCCATGGGTGAGGCTGGTTCTTGTGGTACAGCCTCATTCATGGTACTAGCAGGCCTTTCTGCATCAGCCCTATGTCTGCCATTGTCTCCATGTCTTCTGCTTGGTCTTAGGGAGCTACCTCATCCCTTGATTCCTCTGTTTCCAACTCCATTTCCTTTGGTTCCTCCTGATCAACATAATCATCTTCAACAAGATCCTCTTCCATGACTTTGGATTCTTCTACCCTAATGTCCCTAACAGCTATTATATGTTCCTCCGTGGAGTCCTAAAACACCCCCCTTGGAACTGGAATCTATCCAATGGCATTCATTATCAGCAACAACACCAACCCATGATGAGTGATGACCGCTAGTACCTGTCAAGCCCCCTGAGCCGAATGTGCCATCAAATGAAGGCTCCTTAGCAGGATGTAAGGCACATTCATGGAGAAATCTTTTGCCTGTGGAAATTGTAGGTGAGATAATATGCGGAGGTGATATCTGAATATTGTGGAGTATCTTCCCTCGCATGTCATATATTTGATGACAAATTATGGTACTTCTCCCAACGGATATGGTAGTGAATTTTTGTCATACCCCCTGCCCTTTTGTGTTATACTCTCTCCGGCTTGAAGGAAGGCCTTGGGGATTTCCGGAAGGGTGGTCCTTTTCATGAACCATTGCTCCCCAACTTTCGGAAGCCGTGTAACTTCCTTAATAATTTCTTCTATTATGGGGATCACCACTCCGCGACCCACGAGCCTTCTTCCCCAAAGTTTAGTGCAAATTCCACTGTCAATTCCTCATTAAACCCCTCAACCTATCGACGTAAGCATCCCATCTAGCATTCTGAAAGACCTGCCATACATCCTGATTACTCCGAACTACCCCTATGTTCTCAGGTTCATGGCGAATTGATCAACCACCCATCGTTGCGAAGGCAGAAATAACACATCGACTGAAGTTGGTTGACAGGGGAGAGTGATAGGTCTCCAAACCATTAAAGTTTGAAATAATGTCATGGCTGATTTGGGAAAGATGGGACAATCAATACTGGTTTGTATGGGAGTAATGGAAAATCTAGTACCGGTACGCTCAAATCTCATCGTTGGTTAAGGTGGTACTAAAGTGTATTTTGAAAATTAAATGTTGCATGTGGTGAGGATGACTGATATGACCTGGTGCGTACAAATCTGCATCCCCATGTTTTTTTTTTTTAAATATAATCATGGCATACCGCAATCATCATATTCGGTTGAGCAAGATTATGTGCACTAAATGCTTTTCGTGGTATGCCGTCATTCCCTATGATGGTTCTCTGCCAACTTTAATGATGGCCATCCTTGGCACATTTATTTGTCCTTTTTGGAATGTTTAATTAAATCCATAAAATGATAGAGACGTACGTATAGACTTACCTGATAGAGTGACAACAAAGTGTATAGTAGCAGCTTGAGTGGCAGCACAGTGAGTAACGGAAACAATGAGTAGTAGCTACTCTGAAGTAGCAGAATAGTGAGTAGCAACAACAGTGAGTAATGGCAATAGTGAGTAACAACAGTTATGGCAGTTATGAAGTAACAGTAGTTACGGTGTATTGAAGGGGCCAACGAAATCGATGGCCCATTTCTCGAATGATTTGAGGACTATCTAGGGCTGCAGGGGCATCTCATCCGCTTTCCGAGGTTGCCCCATCCGTTAATAGCTATCACACCTCTGCACATAATCCTGAGCATCATGGAAGATGGAGGGCCAGTAATACCCCATTTGCAGTACTTTATGACCTATTCTTTCATCTACAAAGTGCCCCCCACAGGGTCTGTTGTGTGTAGCTTTTAAGATATCCTGCCATCCATGAATATCTGGTACTGCGGTGAATGATCTTCCTTTGCTCCTTATAGGATAGGTGACGAGGCACTTTACCTGTAGCCAAATAGTTAGCAATATTTGCATGCCACAGAGTGTTAGCAGAAACTGCAAAAAGATGCTCATCCGAAAAATCATCTTCAATTGGTGTTTCCTTACCATCACATTTTGTCCTAGATAAAAAGTCTGCGACCACATTGTCTTTACCTGCTTTATCTACTATAGTGATATCAAACTCCAGTAGCAATAACAACCACCTTGTAATTTGACCAGGGGTAACAGGTTTGTTCATCAAATACTTGATGGCTGCATGATCAGTGTGCACAAAAGTAGGATACCCCGTAATGTAGTGTCGGAACTTGTTGATGGTGTAAACGACAACAAGAAATTCCTTCTCACTCACTGTGTAGTTTAATTCAATAGGGGCCAAATTTTTACTAGCAGAGTAGACTGCGTAAGGTACATTGTCCTCTTGTTGTCCCAACACTACACCAATTGCTGTCTGAGAGGAATCCGTATGAATGTGGAACGGCAATGCCCAATTAGGTCCTCTAAGGATTGGAGCACAAAAAATTAACTCTTTAATTCTTGTAAACACTGCATCACAGTCTCTAGTCCACACAAATTCTGAATCTTTCATTAGTAATTGAAACAGTAGGTGTGCTACTTTTGCAAAATTTTCTATGAAACGTCTATAATAACTAGCACAACCAATGAAACTACGTACCTATGTGACTGTTTTAGGTGTAGGAAAGTAAAGAATTACCTGTATCTTTGTTGGATCCATTCTGATTCCTTCAACTAAGAGTAAATGTCCTAGAACGATTCCCTCTTCCATCATCATGTGACATTTTACTATACTGAGAGAGACGTGTTCTTGTATACATCTTGCGCGAACATTTTATAGATTTTTCAATCCTGTCATGAATGGGTCCCCATATGGAGTAAAGTCATCCATATAGATCTCAACACTGTCATTTATCAAGTAAGAGAAGATTCCCAATATTTCCCTCTGGAATGTTGCGGGAGCATTACACAGTCCAAAAGAGAGGACCCAGTATGCAAATGTCCCGCAGGGCCATGTGAACGTGGTATTGTCCTAGTCCTCAGGAGCAACCTAGATCTGGTTATATCCACTAAACCCATCTAGAAAAGAGAAATACTTATTACTAGCCAATGTGTCCAACACTTGATCATTAAACGACAAGGGGAAGTGGTATTTCTATGTTGCCTTGTTCAACTCTCGATAATCTATGTAGATGCACCATTTGCCATTCCTTTTGGGAACCATTACCAGTGGTGAGACCCATTGGCTGTCTAAGATTGGGTAGATGAAACCCACATCCAGTAACTACTGAAGTTCTTCTTCCACCACGTTCTTTAATTCCAGGTTCATCCTCCTCTGAGGTTGACTTATAGGATGACAATCCTCTTTGATGTATATGTGATGGGTGCATAAGTTAGCCAGGATTCCCTTCATATCTGCATAATCCCAAGCGAAGGCCTCCTTATGTTTCCTTAGAACGTCTTTAAGATGATCCTTCTGAGATTCTGACATGTTCAGATTAATGTTCAAGGTTCTTCCATGTTCCAATTCCACTTCTATACTTTTATGGCATGCATCAGTAGGTTTTTCCTCTAATCCTTCTGTTGTTTACATACCTTCCTGAGTCTCATAGCTCAGGATGGATTCTAAGATTTGCCGGTTTGATTATGAAATAGAATGGGGATCATGCATAAAAGAAGTGATCACATCATCTTTTGATCCTTCTTTCAATTGTAGGGCCTGCCCAATAGTAAGGACAGGTCATACTTCTTCATCTTTTGTTCCATCCTCTACTGCAGATACAACCTTCTTCCTGCCTGCTTGTTTTATAGGTGAATTTGGTTCTGCCAATGGATATAACACTAAATTCTTAGTGTTATGCCCATTAGAAATGACCATATTCCCTGAGCGGCACCCAATGTAAGCATCTACAATGGCTAGCCATGGCCTACCCAAAATTAGGGGATGACCACCCACTAAAGATTGTGTGTGTAATACGAGGAAGTCTATTGGGTAATGCTATGAGTCTAATGAAATTGTCACATCCTCTAGCTTCCCTGTAGGTTTGACTGTAGATCTGTCTACTAATTCCAGGACTGTAGGTGTATGCTTTAGATTGTGAAGTCTTAGGACGTGCATGGTTTCAGTGGTGATGACATTGATGGTAGCTCCAAGGTCTACTAACACATTTGGAATCTCTACCCCATTAATCTGCACTATCAAGATTGGGTTCCCCAGATCCCCATATTTCACTAGCATTGATTTTCCTGTCATAAAATCCGACAACTTTCCCATAACATGTATAGTGAGGGGATCTTTAATTTTCTTGGCAAGTTTCTTTGAACAATATTCCCTAAGAGTTTTTGCGTAGATTGGCACACCCTTCGTGGCTTGTAGCAATGGAATTTTTACAAATAAGTTTTGCAACTCTCCTAATAAATCAAATTCCGATTGAGGACCTAGTTTGCTCATGATTAATCTCTCTGGGTAAGGTGGTTCAGAATGGTGCTATCTGACAGGAGGTGTCTCAGCTCGATCAATTTGCTTTGGCTCTTCACTGACTGGCTTTGCATCCCTACCTTCACTATCAAGTTGTTCAATGATAACTGGAGGAGGTTGGACATTAAATGTTCGCCCTAATCGCAGGTTCATTTCATACAACTCTACATTGGAGATACTATATGAAGGCAGGTTAAGAAAATCAGCTTGATGAGCTCCCTTATTATTAGGGTTAGGGTTAGTCTACATTGGGAGTTGTGGATAGGCAGGCTGGTTACTAGGAGGGGAATTGGAGGGGAATTCAAGCTATTGTTGGGGCATCTATAGAGGCATCTATGATGGCATCTGCTGAGGAAACAGACCAGGAGTGGATCCTTGCCAGGTTGGAGCCCATGGGGAGCTCATACTGGATTGGGGGTTCCACTGTTGCTAAGGTGGGCACTGGTACTGTGGCCACATGGGAGGATAAGGCATGGTCTGAGGATTCATATTATAATTGTTAGAACACTGAGATGGATCCAGGCACATACCTTGATTTCCCATCAGAGGTCGGGGCTGCCATGGCTTCCTCGATCCCATGAGATACAACTGCTCCACGTCCTCCCCCGTTCCTTGAAACACTATTTTCAAGCCTGGTAAGGAAGGACATGAGCTGGTCACATGGTTGAGCTCGCAAATCGCGCATTCCTCTATGGAATTCAGTGGACATTCCCTCTGCAGAGGTTTTTTCCTGCATTTTAGATAAAACACTACCATAGTCCTGTCCAGCTCTAGCTACTTTTGTTTTACTTGTAGAGTGTCCATCTGCACTGGCAGGGTGCTGAGGATATCTGTTCTCAGGTTTTCTAGCAAATTTCCAATTTTTGCTTTTGTAACACCTCCACTAGACCCCTTTACTGAATGGACCCCCTGCTTCTTTCTTTCCAGCCCCCTCGAGCACTGGA
>APFE030008654.1:207984-238502 GCA_000404065.3 Pinus taeda | reverse complement strand
AAGATCACATTAAGAAGGAAGAAGTGACTCCAACCATATCTTGTAATGCATTGGCCGGAATTATCACTCCTCAAACTATCAAGATAAAAGGACATATCAAGAAGAAAAATGTTCAAGAAGTGAAAGATCACATCGAGCATTAAGAAATGAATCTGACCATATCTTGTAAAGCATTGGATGAAATTACCACTCCTCAAACTCTAAAGATAGAAGGACATGTCAAGAAGAAAAAGGTTTAAGTAGTGAAAGATGGCATTGAACATCAACAACAAGTTCTCCAACTTTTAAAGGATAATGCCACTTTGGTGCAAAATCAAATGAAACAACAAGTAAATCAACATTGCAGTGAAAAATGTTTTGATGTAGGTGATTCGGTATTTTTACAGCTACATCTCAAGCAAGATATTTATGAGAAGGAAATGTTGGTAATACTACATGCACTTAAGAAATGGTGACCTTACCCAATGAGAAGACAGTTTAACATAAAAATGGATCTTGATAGTCCTAAATACTTTTTAGAACAAATATTATCTTTAGAAGAACAGAAAAAATGGGTCACAAATATGTTGGGTTATGACTTTGACATCATCTATAGAAAAGGGAAGCAAAGTTTTGTTGCAAATGCACTCTCAAGAAAGGAAGAGGATTTGGAAGCATTGTTTTTTGTTATGTCTATTATCCAACCAGATTGGATAAATGAAGCAACAGATAAATGGAAGAAGGATGAAGAAATGTGGCCACTCATTCAAAAGTTGGAGAAGATCCCAATTCAGACAATATTGCGAGAAGTTGAAGAGGAAGGAAAAATCATATTGAAACCTAGAGCAGTCACAGAAGCAAGAACCCGATAGCCACGAAATTGATCAATTTTAGAGTATCTCATCAAGTGGAAGAAATTACCGATTGAAGATTCCACATGGGAGGACAAGAATTTTATACAGAAGCATCAAGAACTACTCAAGTGTTGAGGACAACACTTTTTGAAGGAGAGGGGCACGTTAGGCCCCTATAATACTAGTGTGACCCCTTATTGTTATAAGTACAACCCCTTTATTATATTGTTGTACCCATCCAGTCCCTATATTGTTACTATTGTTCCCCATAGAAGCCCGCTATTGTTATTATTGTGACCTTACTTTATTATTGTTATGTCGGTTCTAATTATATTATGACCCCTTAGACTCCTACATATTGGTCCTAAGCAGTTTTGGTCCAAGGTATTGAGAAAGGACTAAGAGTATATAAGGAGGAGAAGATCATTAGGCTAAGTGGTGCAAGGAATAAGATTCTAAGGAATACTTCTATCTTAAGTAATTTTATGTTGCATGGTTATGTTTGGGACTAGATCTGAGATATTTGTGTGCACCTTGAGTTCAATATGAGATCAGGAATCATGAGACTTGAAATGACTTATTCTTGAATGATTTGATCTTCGTTGAGACTAGATTTCGTGTTTTTCGCCTGCTATATTCGTTATCTATCATGATCTGGGTTTGTATGAAGTCTGGAATTGGAGCAAGGTTATGAGTCAATATTTGCAGATATGTACGCAGGTTTGTCTCAGTCAAAGAGCATATACACACAAGTTCGGTTCTTTCAAGTAGCTTATACAAAATAAAAGCTTCTTTGACTGATCTATTTGATCAAATTCTGTTGTTTTATTGTTGTTTGTCAATGAAGTCTTCTTATATCTAGATGTAAAACTGAATGCATAAGGAGGATGGCATTTGATTGTTTGATTGTATAAGTGAGAAGAAGTGATCTCTATCCCTGCCTATATAAAGCTCTGTAAGTTGATACTAAATACTCAGTATACTGATGGTTGGTATAGACTTGATTCAAAAATTTATGTTTGCAGTAGTTTTTGAAGGTATACATAGGTTTAATTCACGGAAGTAGCGTATACATGCAGGTTGGGTTCAGCCAAGTAGCATATTCACTCTAATGAATGACTTTTGAGGTTACAGCTAGTTCTAAATGATCATGCAGGGTTTGGGGTTCAGTACAGTGTTCTCGCGTCAGTTATCTGATTGTTCAGATTAACTGAACATTGATTGATGTAGTTTAAGTTTAAAAGCTTGATGGGTCCAGTGTGAAAATTTGATAAAATGTGGCCTTTAGATTATGGTGTTGTGATCCAGGAGTATCCAGTCTGAAAATTCATGAAACATGGTCCTTGGTGAAAGAATGGAGTTTTTCTATAGGTTGGCACCTATGTAATAGTAAACATATTGGCTATTACAAGAGCTAGGGGGTTGTAGCTCCCTTCTAGTAGAAGTTGGAGAATGAGAGAAGGTTGTAACCTTCCACAGGTAGAAGCCTGTGTACTGCTATGAGTTTGCACTAGTACAAGATTGTAAACAAATTTTCTTATTATTGAAAGAAGATAGAGATGACAGCAGCAGGTGGTTTTTATGCACATTGGTTTTCCACCTTAAATCTTGGTGTTCATGTGTCTTACTTATGTGTGATGCTTTATTCTTCTTTTACTACAATGTCTAATAAATGTTTGAAATACTAATTCAATCTCAACACATGATAAATTGTCTAAATCACAAGTTCTCTACATATATGCTTGTTTTCTTAAGCACAATCATGTGTACATGCTATTTCACTCCACTAAACTAGTGTATATAAATCTGTTTGGGAAATAAAATTATTGATCTGATAATACTGATTCACCCCCCCTCTTAGTATTATTTCCAACACATCCAACATCATCAATCAAACCCTCAGGAGACAAGTCAGCCACTCATTCATCCTATCCCTAGGTCCCCCTGCTATTCTGCAACTCTTAGGCCATAGTCACTCTCATGCTATTTGCAAGGGAGTGACCAAAAACCCAAAGTCTCTCGAACTGGCCTACTTGCCAACAACTATGGACCAAACTTGCCAGTTCTATTCCAATGAACATAAGATTTAAGCCACTTTTGAAGCCCAGAAACCTGGCCTCTGCCGAGAACTTTTTGTAACTTCTAGAATTCATTAAAAACATAATAACAATGTTGATCAATAAAAAATCACCGTTGGGACTATGATTGAATATCCCCGACCAGGATTGACATTCCATCAAACAGTTGGCATCAATGCAACCTACAGGTCTAGGATACAAGACTGAGCATAAACAACTGAAACAACTTATGAAACATAACCAAAAGGATCACCTCCTTGTCCATTGAATTACTACATCATCAACTAAGTCTTGCATCCATCCACTTAATAGTTACAAGTAAATATATGAAATAAATATGAAATAAAAGAGTCATTCAACCTTGCTTATAACCAACATAAAACCATATAAATATCAGAGATATGACAACCATTAAATCCACATATAAATTAGTGAAAAAAAGGAACTTAACTTTTATTAATCATAGGAAAATCCAACCAAGTTCGAGACTTCCACATAGCACTCGACCATAGACATGGCATAACCAAATATCTCTTTTAGGCAAGCACCATCACGCCATATTCCAAGCATGAATGTGGGATATCATAGAATAACTAATCCAAGAACAACCAATGGAATTCAAAGGTTAAACCACCTCCACCCTCACCAAACCATGATCACACCAAAATCGATGCTCTGATCACAACTGAGAAAAACTTGGAATGCCATCGAAAATCCATCACTATCCTTAAGAAATTTTTTGTCTCCTTATCTCTCAGGATTTACGGCAATCCAAACTCAGATCATTAGACCCTAAACCAAGACATATCCCTCAGGATTTATTGTACATCCCACCAAAACCAATCAAGGGATTCCTTAGCCTTTGGGAATGAATCTTGAGACCACCTCCACCCTGGATTTCGAAATCCATCCTACAATTCCAAAGTTCGAAAACCCAAATACGCATCCCAACATACCATGGAATCCGAAAAAAGGTTATGCTAGGCTGAAATCCATATTCATAAGCTGACAAAACCATGGTGCTGATAGAAAGAGAATCATACATCAACATGAAAATCCATGCATTTCCAAACCAGCTAGGAAATCACCCATGAAAAAGGTTAACTACAATTATTCCTACTGAAGCTACTTGATCCTACCTTCCTTTCCTTTGCTCCAAACCAGAGTGCTCCAAGAAAACTCTAAGTGATGAAGAAAGTGAGTGAGAGAGAGAGAGAATAATGAGAGAGCTCCAACATTGAACTCACAAAAGCCATGAACTAGTCCTCAGAAGCCTTTTTATGCATGAGGCCTCTAATTTCTTCATTTTCCATTATTTTCCTTTAATTTCCTCCTCACATGAAACAAGCAACCTTTCACCTTAATTTTTTTATAATTTCCTTTATTTTCATAAATAAATGTGCCAAAATTCATTTTTTCCTTTTAATGTGTCTGCCTTAGCTGTTGTAAATTTTCCTTAGCTAAAAACACATATAGTGATGCCCACTAGGATATATTTGTCCAACATTTAGCATGAAATATGTGTGCCTTACTTGTGGTCTTCTTTTGCCTTTATTACTATTTAGTACATGATTTTTTCACCAGGGTTGTTACAGAACCCTCCTCCTTGGGGAACACCATCCTCGATGTTAAACCAAACCAAGATCTCAGCAAAACCATTGAAAATAAAACATACTTTCCATGGAGATTTATAACTTAGTTCGATTTAGTATTTACAATGAAGAACCTTCTCAAAAGAAAAACATCATGACAACATGACAATATAATAACCATACCTCTTGTTAGAGCTTTATGTTAAGTTATGGTATGTTCTATGCTTATAAAAATTTACTTCTTCTCTTTATTATATTTCACAGATTAGAAATCACATGTACATAAAGTAAAGCATAGATAGAACATTAAACAATCGACTGAAAAAAAGACAAGACAAGAGACAGAAGATGTGGTAGCTAGCTAGGGACAAACCCCACAATGTGTGGGGAAACCCTTTGATCAAATATTCTTTTTTCTTCAATAATTCAGTAGAGATAAATAGTACAATAAATCTGATTTATATCAGCGGTAGCAAACACTAGATCAGTAGCATCAGCATTAGCAGCTTCATCATCAAACTAGGGCAGACGATATCTCAGAAACCAACCATCATATTGGCTTGATTCCACCACCAAAAGTTGTGGCTTTTAGAGGAGGTTCAGATGAACCTATAGCATAGTTTAGATGAGGATATATTCTAGTCCATGTAGGTCAAACTTTACTTCTGCAGTTGCAGCTTTAGTTTCAGCAACTTCCAACAAACTAGGGCAGCCGATATCTTACGAATCGTCCGTCAGATTGACTTGATTCCACCACCAAAAGTTGCAGCTTTTAGATGAGGTTCAGATTAACCTATATTTCAATTTAGATGAGGATATCTTCTAGTCCACGTAGGTCAAACTTTACTTCTGCAGTTGTAGCTTTAGTTTCAGCAGCTTCCGGCAAACTAGGGCAGTCAATATCTTGCAAACCGTCCATCAGATTGACTTGATTCCACCACCAAAAGTTGAATCTTTTAGAGGAGGTTTAGATGAACCTATAGTGTAGTTCATATGAGGAGATCTTCTATTCCATGTAGGTCAAACTTTACTTCTTCAGTTGTAGCTTCAGTTTCAGTAGCTTCCGACTTCACATGTGTGAGGGAGAGACCCTTTTTCTGCGCAGTAGAGAAGAGACTCTTTTCTACGCAGTAGAGAGAGAGAGATGTGATGAGATGAGTGAGTCCAAATGAGGAAAGGTCTTCCTATATTTATACACAACATTGGTGTTTGAATAGATGTGACTGTTGGGCTTCTGAGCCTACATGAGTTGTAGGTTGGCTTGATAATAATTCCATAATCAAAACAAATTCATATCTCCATGAATACTTATCGGAATCGGATGATATTTGTATCAATCATACACCTCTCGATAATAGGAATCTAATAAATGTATTATCAGCCATGAATAAGATGACCCACATGGATTTTTTCCCTAGTTGCTAATTTTAACACCCCCTCTCAACTAGGGAGAACTTCATCTACAATCTGTCTATCGATCGTTACTATTCATCCATCAAATGCACTTCCCTGTAAAAAATGACCCTTTCCCTACTCTACTCTATTCTGCCTGTTCTGCTTTGTCTTGTTCTGCCCTGTATTAATCTGTATGACTCTATTTTGTTATGTGCTGCTCTGCTTTGTTCTATTCTACTCTGCTTTTATCCAAATTATGAAGAAGAAGAAATGAACAAGGATGTATCATATTGACTCGAAGTCAGTCTCAGAGTATGTACCACTAGCCCCAGACCAGTCTCAACCAACCCGATGTCAGCTTCATAGTAATTATCACTCCTACCACTGGTCCCAAACTAGTATCGCAGTCTGAGAGAGTGCACCACTGGTCCCAAACCAGTCTCAACCAACCTGAAATCAGCGTCATAGTATGTACCACTCTCACTGGTCCCAAACTTGTAGTGCACTGCCATGAAGTCAGTATCAGAGTATGTACCACTAGTCCCAGACCAGTGTCAACTGACCTGAAGTCATTGTCATAATATGGTACAATGCCTACCACTAGTCGAAGACCAGTATCATTGATCCCAGATCAATGGAGGTCATCCTAGCATAGGGAGTATGGTAGATACAAAGATGCATCCATCAATACTACTATGGTCCCTAACTTCATTTCCCTACTCATTGATCAGATGAGAGGTACTTCCCATGAGTCCAGACTGCATGGGTAGGATGCCTCGACAGGAGAACTAATCAATCCCGCTACAATCACCATGGAGAACACATCAATCCAGGTCGCCATGGAGAACACATTAATCTAGGCCTCACAGGAGAACACATCAATTCTGCTACAGTCACCATGGAGAACACGTCAATCCAGGACTCACAGGAGAACACATCAATCTTACTACAATTTCCATGGAGAACACATCAATTCGGGCCTCACAAGAGAACACATCAATCCTGCTACAATCACTATGGAGAACACATCAATCTAGGCCTTACAGGAGAACTAATCATCCCATTACACAGGAGAGTGAATCATCCTGTTCCACAAGGGAGTGAATCATCTTGTCCCATAAGAGAGTGAATCATCTTGTCCCACAAGAGAGTGAATCATCTTGTTCCAGTGCACACCACCAGGGGAGGGTGAGTCACCCTGTGGTCGTATGTTGCTCTAGTAAGAACCAGAAGCCCTCTGAGCTCGTAGAGCTCAATGTATGCAACATGCAGGACCCTCGTACAAGGCTTTCTTGGCGACTCTAAGTCATTTGGGAAAATCGCAGATTAGATCTTTCCTCGAGGCTTTGACAAGGTGTATCGACTTGTACATCATCTTAATGTGATGGAGCCTCCTTGCTCGTCGACTTACCATATCCCAGATGATGTCTATCTACTGGAGCAATCAATGAATATGGGATTCCTCAATAATTGAATCCCATGTCTGGTTGTTACAGGGAATCACAATGGTATGTGTTCAAATAGCTCACTGAAGAGATTCCCCAACCAGGTAGTTTCATATGAGTTCATACTTGTAGATATTTATTTGGTCTCGGTGGTGCTTATGGAAATCGACTTTTGCTTTCTACTCATCCATTATATCGAAGCATAATCCAAAGAGAAACAACACTAAAAGTGCTCCAGTGATCCTCCACACTACCTGCCTAATCAACATTTGAATAATCATGCAGTTTGATATTTCCGGTAGTGTATCCCGATCCATGAGAGATTGTGTCCTAAAGACATCTCAGAAGGTTTTTGGCACCAATCTAGTGAAGCTCAACCAAATATGAGCTCACAATGCTAACTACAAAACATATGTTTGGATGGAGGTTCACCAAGAACATCAATGCGAATGAGTTTTTGAAACTCAGAGGCATTTCCCAAATCTGGTCTGACATCACTACCATATAACTTCTGAAAGTTAAGATCCTTGAGGTAGTCATAGGCTAGCAGTCCATCATACCAAATCTTTTCAGAATCTTCATCACATATTTTCCTGAATATAGGAAAATTTCCCGTGGCTTCTACCACACTTCATGTCCTTGGTTCTTCATTTCAAATTCAGAAGACAACTCCCTCTTACATTTGTGAATGAGAGGGTATGAACCTAATAGAAAGAGGTCATCCACGTACAACACCAGTCTGAGAGGTTTTTCATCTTCAACCTTAAAGTAAAGGTTAGGATCGACTTCACTTCTAGTGAATCCCAACTTCATCAAGTAGCTATCGATCCTCTCATACCATGCTCGGGGTGCTTGCTTCAGCCCATAGAGAGACTTCTTCAACCTACATACATAAGATTTTCAATCATAAATCTCAAATCTTTTGGGTTGCTCCACATAGACCTCTTCTTTGATCAAACCATGCAAGAACACAACCTTGACATCCATCTGATGTAGGTTCTATCCTTGTGAAGACACAAGGGCTATGATCAAGCAAATGGTTGTATATCTGGCAACAGATGCAAATATCACATCAGAGTCTATACCTTCCTTCTAGGAGAAACCATGGGCAACAAAACGAGCCTTATACTATTTTGTACTTCCATCTGTTGTAGCTTTATCTTGTAAAGCCATTTTGAAGTAACAATTTTCTTGTCCTAGGGCCTGGGAACTACTTCCCAGATATCATTCTTCATAATAGACTCATGTTCTTTGGTCATAGCATCCTTCCATACTTGATGCTTAATGGCATCTGAGAATGATGAAGGCTCATTTTGCATGATTTTTCTCATGATGATAAGGTATCCCTGATACCTGTTGGGTTTCTTACTTTGACGAAAGGTTCCTCGCGGTGCAGCATGTCCTTCAGCATCATCAAGTATCCCCTTAATACATGAAGGCCCCTTCCTAGAAGAGGAAGGCTCAGGTGGATAAATAGGATCCATGGGTTCCTCCACATTAGGCATTGTTACATCATCTACCCATAGAGACAACTTCCACAATCATATGGTTCTTCCTTTTCGCCGCACCGTTCTGCTCATGAGTATGTGGTGTAGTAGTCTCCCTCTTAATGCCAGTCTCAGATATGTCTGAGCGAACCAACTGTAATATATTGAAGGTCTTGCTTTGGCTTGAGGGGAATGGCCCCCTTTTGAGATTTCCTTCGGCACATCCTGGACATACACCTTCTTTATCTACTCGGAATTTGGGCATCCTTGTCACCATTTGTCTTACACCGAGTAGATATTTATAATGAAGGGGGGGAAACCTCTGATGCCAAAGTTAGGACTGAAGAGATGTGTCATATGACATGATACCTAGTGGACTTCCATCGACCTGATATAATGAATCAACATGAAACCCTAGAGTAAAGGCATCTTTAACATTATTTTTTGATACATGTACCTTGCCATCACAGAAGGTTACCTTGTAGCCTTTGTCTTCCATTACCGAGATGGACACCAGGTTCTTTCGGAGGTCAGGTGCATTTAGTACATCCTGGAATTTCTAGCCTTCTTGAATGGTTGTCCTTTTCCTCAATTCCCAGCTCTCCTCTTACCTTTGCTATTGAATTTTTCGTTCCTTTGGTTGCCATCAGAGGGATTTTGATCATCGTCCTGGTGTGAGTCCTTTCTATCAGGGCACTCCCTTGCACAGTGACTTGCTTTGTCGCAGATGTAACATCATCCTTTTCTTCCACCCTTAGGTACAACCTTTCATTTCGATTTAGACCCAGAACTATTTCTTTTCTTAGACGAGAATAAAAAGTAGTAGGGGGACCTTTAGGCAAGAGCATTTCTTCCTCTTCTACCCTTGTTTCTTCTTGAATAAATCTAGCCATTAATTCCTCGAAACTAGGAATTACATTCTTGTTCAGAAGAGTAGTCCTGAACACATACCATTCGGATGGTAATCCTCCAAGAGTTGTGAGTGCCATTTCTCTGTCAGTAATAGTCTCCCCAATAGATAGGAGATCGTTCTTGATCTCGGTGATTTTTAAGAAGTATGTTTGCATACTCTCATCTTTACCCTTCATGATTTCCCTCAAGTTATTTCTAAGAAACAAAACTTGATTTGCATCATTAACTTTAAATAAACTTACCAGTCTATTGTAGATTTCCTTGGAGGTGTCTATTTAAGAGACGTAGGCCACCAAGTGCTTGTTGATAGAGTCCCGAATGATCTTCTTCTCTTTAACTTCTTCGTTCTTCCATTTTTTCCTGGCAGCATGAGGTGCATTTGATGGAGGCTCAATAATATTGCCTCTCACATGATCCAACACTCACTGATCCTCAAGGGTTAGATCGATAGACATCTTCCATCTGTGATAGTCAGCTTTCTCTCATAGCTTTTCCTCAGTAGGAAAGAGTGTTGAGGACCCCATCGTTCTTTTAGGATAGCCTTGCCAATCTTCTCTTCAGTGATTGCTCTTGCTCTTGCTCTTGCTCTTGCTCGGGCTTTGTCTTCACCTCAGCTCTGATACCATGTTAATTTATGGTATGTTGTATGCTTATAAAAGTTTACTTCTTTTCCTTATTATATTCCAGAGATTAGCAATCACATGTACATAAATTAAAGCGCAGATAGAACATTAAACGATCGACAGAAAACAAGCCAAGACAAGAGACACAAGATGTGGTGGCTAGCCAGGGACAAACCCCAAATTGGGTGGGGAAACCCTTTGATCAAATATTCTTTTATCTTCAATAATTCAACAGAGAGTAATAGTACAATAATTTTAATTTATATCAGTAGTAGAAAACCCTAGATCAGCAACATCAGCGTTAGCACCTTCATCATCAAACTAGGGCAGACGATATCTCGCAAATCGACCGTTGGATCGAGTTGATTCCACCACCGAAACTTATGGATTTTAGAGGAGGTTTAGATGAACTTACAACGTATTTTAGATGAGGATATCTTCTATTCCACGTAGGTCAAACTTTACTTCTGCAGTTGCAGCTTCCGTTTCAGCAGCTTCCGGCAAACTAGGGCAGTCGATATCTTGCAAACCGTCCGTAGGATTGACTTGATCCCACCACCAAAAGTTGCAGCTTTCAAAGGAGGTTCAGATGAACCTATATTTCAATTTAGATGAGGATATATTCTAGTCCACGCAGGTCAAACTTTACTTCTACAGTTGCAGCTTCAGCTTCAGCAGCTTCTGGCAAACTAGGGCAGTTGATATCTTGCAAACCGTCCATCGGATTGACTTGATTCCACCACCAAAAGTTGTGGCTTTTAGAGGAAGTTCAGATGAACCTATAACATAGTTCATATGAGGTGATCATCTAGTCCACACAGGTAAAACTTTACTTCTGCAATTGCAGCTTTAGTTTTAGCAGCTTCTAGCTTCACATGTGTGAGGGAGAGACCCTTTTCTGTGCAGTAGAGAAGAGAATCTTTTTTGTGCAGTAAAGAGAGAGAGATGTGATGAGATGAGTGAGTCAAAATGAGGAAAAGTCCTCCTATATTTATACACAATGTTGGTGTTTGAATAGATGCAACCATTGGCCTTCTGATCCTACATGAGTTGTAGGTCGGCTTGATAATAATTTCATAATCAAAATAAATTCATATCTCCATGAATGCTTATCGGAATCAGTTCATCTTTATATCAATTCTACACTTCTCGATGAGAAGAATCTAATGAACATATTATTAGCCATGAATAAGATGAACCACATGAAGTTTTTCCCTAGTTTCCAATTTTAACACTTTATAACTTAGCTCATGGTGGTATTTACATCCATATCCACATATATATACAAATATCAAAACATTATCAAAACATATGCCAAACATAAACAAACATCAAACCAAAACTGATTTTCCTCAACCAAACAAACAATGAAAGATATAGGGCTCGCATCTGATCTGCCATCTCCCATGTAACTTCTTCAGGCCCAAATTTATTCCACTATGTTATCCCCTACAATTTCCTAAGTTGAGGAGGAGATCAAACAAGGTAACTTCGAACCACTTTCAGTTCTGTAACTAACCCTACTGAGCCAGATAGAGATCTCTCTAAGGATTTATCAATGAATAACTAAAAAGAAATAGTTTTAACGCTAGATATACATGTCTTAGTTGAGTATTTGTGAGTTTAGGGTTTTTGGTTTGCTAGACTAGGGATTAAAGCAGGTATTTAGGTCAAGGCTTCAAGTATGTAGTGACAAGTATAAAAATGATCTAGATATTAGTGTGTTATGGTGAAATTAAATTGTTGTCAATGTAGTATAGGCCTGAGATTTTAAGAGAACATAATGAGCATATAAAAGCATGAATTCATTAGTCTTAGAAGAACATAAACACAAGCACGATTTCTAGATAAACAGAGCTTAAACCTAATATTTATGTCTATATAATTGCAAGGAAATTCATAGGAATAAGATAAAGCATGAAAATGAATTTGATTTATCCATTAGAAAGTAATAGGAAAAGAAAAAACACCATAGACTCACTAAACAAGAATTCCTGAAATAAAGTTGCAACTGCTTTTGTATTAGCTGTAAGAGAACATAAGGTACAAGCTTCTCCACAAACTTCCAACCCCTCTCTTTGAATGATAAATTGCAGATATAGACTCAATTAAACAACTTCCTCACCTTCAGTAGTCAAATTCCTAGGTGGTGGAACTGTTTCCAAGATTCTCGCAACCAACAAGTAAGACTGAGAATGTCAAATACAAACTATTCTCTTAGACTTTGTTTTGAATTTTTCCTCCTTAGTGAGGCCTAATTAACCATGAAAAAAAATATCATGTATATTTATTCATGATTACATCATCTAACATCGAACTACTTCAATTACATCATGCGTTTTGACTTTGACTAAGTCAAACTGAAAAAACTAGGAAATTACACAGTGAAATTTTAAATAAAAACTTAGAAATTTGCAGAAGCGCAGTGCCAACTTCAATCCCACTTTAAGGTGTCCTCCTCAAGTCCAAATTGATATATAATATAATGACCCACTTTCGTTGCCTACCTAGTTTCTAGAACACCTTGAGTTTTTGAAAATGACCCATGGGAAGACCTTCAAAAACTCATTCTCCCAAGCTGTCTCCACAAGCACAACGTGTCAAAAAGAGTGGCAGAATGATGATTTTTGACCCTTTTTTATCCTTTTTCTCAGAATTTTATCCATCTCTAATAAATCTGATGAAATTGGTTTTGAGAGGAGGCTGTGAGATTTCAAAAAATGTAAGCCATTTGTCATTTGGAGGTCTGAGGAAAAAGCATAGCAACAAGGCGTTGTGCTTTTATGACTAGCTCAATTTCTGAATTTGGCACCAAAATGGTAAAAAAAAACAAAAATTCTCAGAAAAACTTCAACATTGGTCATCATGTGAAAAATAAGGTATGTCAAGCCCTCATGGATGCTTCAAAAATCATCTCCAAGTTATCGCTCTCATGGTTGTCCTTTATGGTTTCCTTTAGCTTATTTTTCAACTGCTTGAGATTGATATTGGATATCATGTTTCTGGTCTAGTAATTATGGTCCATGTGTCTTAATAGATGATTATCCCTATTGATTTGTCAATAAGATTTTATAAGTGGTCATTGACCTTATTTATCCAATACCCTCTATCCTCATTTATCTCCAAGGCAATTTTGTCCTCCATGTCTAGGTCTTCATCTAGCAGATTATGTCCTTTCTCGTCCTTCAATTCCTATTTGATTCCCTTGGTCCTTGTTCTCTTTTTTCTAACTTTTTTTTTTCAGTTTCCTTATGTTCACTAGGCTCCAACACATCTTTTCCTTGCCTCCTTGTTGCAACAACTTAGATTTCTCTTTCTCCATCATGAGTTGTCTAGCCTTAAGCTGACTATTTTCTTGTTCAAGGAAGGAGATAAAAAACCTTGCTCTTTCCATATTGTCCATGAGTTCTATGATTTGAGAATCTTTCTCTTTGATAATCTGTTGCATGTTTGAAGGTTCATTTGCTACTTCCAAGTCCACCAATTCAAAATCATGCTCAATTAGGTCTTCAAATTCTACATGTGATCTCTATTTTGCTGATGTAGAATGCTTGGCCATTTTCTCAACCTGAGAAGTAAGCACAAGCATTTTTCCTATTTGATACATTCTAGTCAACTCAAGTCAAGGTGCCTTGGGAACCTTCACTGACTTGCTTGACGATCGTACCTCCACCTGTTGTGTTGATATGTTTTGATGATGAAAGAAAAAGTAGTTTCATGCCATTGCAAAGCTATTTCTATGAATGAATCCCATGTCATGTTCTTCTCTGCTAGGTGATGGAGAACTAAAATCTTTATCAAGGTGTGATGAAAAATACCACGGTAGTGTTCTTTTTCTTTCACTTGTACCTTCTCATACATTTTAACAAGGCTTCTACATAGATAATTACACATGTTGAGAGGCTTTTGATAACACTATTTTAATAATTTGATGTTAATATAATAATATTGCAAGTAAAAACATAAATAAATAAATGAATAAATAAATAAATAAAATAATATATATATATATATATATATTATATATATATATATTAATTAAAAAAATAAAAAAATAGATTAAATAAAATTTCACCCTCGTCTATTATAAATTATTTGAAAATTTAATAATTATGGTAATAAATTAAACCATGGTCTCTTTAATGATTATATTTTTGGATAATTTATCGAACCTTGAACCTTTCCCCTAGGCCCTGGTCTAATCTAGTCGTTAAGGGTCTTTTAAATCGTTGCTCGTTCATATAGTTATTGAAGAACCTGCATACTATATTTAATGGATCGCTCAGAATTGTTCCTCAACTTGTCCTGGCGATGAACCACACTAGTTGGTTCGAAGTGCATCGACAAATGATTCTCTATGTGATTTTGCTAAAATCATCTCGCAATCAGGCTTTTGAGCTATGAAGTGCATTAGAAGCCTCATGTGATATGCATACAACCTAGAAAATCTTCCCTTATAGGTGAAAAACTTCATTACAACCTTCATCAATGACACATACTTCTGCAATAGGTACCAAAATGGGATGATGTGTGTATGGGTCTCTCTATAGGGTGATTTCAAGAAAGACGTGTAATGTTCAGGGTTCAAGCTCATACGTTTCATCCAATACTCTCCATGATTAGGTATTCTTGTGGAAAGAGAAATGACAGCCACTGAAAATTTAAACTCAACCCCTGCTATGATGGGCCTTTCCCCTTTCAGATTGGTGGCAATCCAATCAGTTAACTATTCATGGAAACCCACTTCACACACCCTTTTGCAAAACCCTAGGAAATTCACATCTTCAAAACACTTCTTGA
Organism: Pinus taeda; assembly: GCA_000404065.3. Lineage (NCBI taxonomy): Eukaryota > Viridiplantae > Streptophyta > Pinopsida > Pinales > Pinaceae > Pinus > Pinus taeda. The sequence continues at coordinate 223,337 of APFE030008654.1, read as the reverse complement.
TGAATGGTGATGAGTTGATTTCATTGCAATTGGTACGCTTATATCTAAGGATTTTGTCTCCTTTATGGTGTTTTCTCCTTTCTGATGGTGAAGAATCTCCCTCCATTATCATAGTAACCGTAGATAACAAGAAAATGGAAAAACATTGAGGAATGAGTGAAATGATGAAATGAGGGGATTAGGGAAAGGAAATTATGGTAGGGGAATTTGGGAGATGAATAGGGGCTGCAGAAAACTTATGAACTTTAAATGTAGTGAAATGAGTGCATGAAATGATTAGGAGAAATTGAGAAATAGTGCTGCTAGGGAATCTCCCCAAAATGCTAGGTAAGAGGTAGGGTTTATGTAAAAGTGAGGTAAATTGAGGGTTGATAAGTTATTTAGTGAATCAAAGGGTGTTTTAAACATGTATAAAGGTACGACGTGAAAAATTTACATGTTTCTCAATATCAAGACTAACCAAATCCATTAGTTACACTAGTGTTTGCAGCATCAAAATTTCACCTAAACCTTAGATGGAGAAATCTTGCATTAACATTTATATTGCCAAAGGAAAAAGGTGAGAAAAAGGATGATACTTATTTGTGAACAAGATTAGAATAGAAAAAAGTAAGAATGCAGGCTGAAAATCAAAATTTGGGTGAGTTCGGATCAGTTTTGGGCTAGTCTAGCACACACGTAGCACAGTTCATGGAAGTGCAATGCAGTGTCCAAAAGCGCAGTGCCACCTTCAAGAGTGTGGTACAGTCTGCAGAAGTGCAACACCAAGAGATTTTGTCCATTTTTTCCTAAGAGACCCATGTTTCTTCCCCAATGGAAAGGAGTTCTAGATCAACAAAGGAGGTTAGGAGGTAAATAAAAAGAAATTGGGACATTTTTGGCTTTTATAGGTAAATATGTTTCTCTTTTGAATACAAATGGGCCTCACATAACTTTCCAAAACATGATTTTCACCTTATAAACTGAGCCACTTTGGAGAGTTGAAACCTGAGCTTATTTTTATCATTGTCGACAGTGAGACTTCTTCTTTTGGAACCTTGAGATTGCAACCATGAAGAACTTATGAAAATTCATAAAAACCTATACAAAGAACTTCTTATCACAACTCTTCTAACGTTGGATTTATGCATGGAATGAGGATGAACTTTGAAACCCTAATGACCTAATGAAGTTATACAACTGAGTGAAATGGTAATGATGATGACGGATATGATGAAAACAAACTCTTTATTATGATTCCTTAATCTGAGTGAAGTAGGCAACCAGCATGTGAGATTTTTCAAAAGAATGGAGACATTCCCAGACAAACTAGCAAGTGACCAAATTTTACTGTGAAAAACTAGTGACATGATAAAATTTGACCTTGAGACCCCTACCAGACTTGGTAAAATCATATTTGATCACTGGTGACAGGAAGACAAGAATGACACTAACATTGGCTCCAACTGGGGATGGCATCTTCTTGGAGGTGTCAAGAAAACCATAGACCAAGTGGCCTTATTAATTGGGAAATGGAGTCAAAATGCAGAAAACTAACTGAAACTGAAAATTGACTGACTATTTGACATGATAGGATTGTAAAAGTAAAATAAAAGCAACATTTGGTCAAATAAGCCTTACATCCTTCTCCTCGAGCTTCAAACTCCTATGGTAGCCACTTACATACTGGAACATAAAAACAAACCAGTATGTACAATGGTGATGAGAATTTGCAGAAATTGCTTTCAAGAATGCTAGTGCTTGAGAAGCCTACCATTGTTCTCTCCTCCAGAATAATCTTCTCCATCCATTTCCTCCAATAGAAAAGCATTCTTTCCTCTGAAAGCTGAAATTCTATATGGTCCCTTCCATAAATTTTCAAATTTCCCATGTTTTCCTTTCTCTTCATTTCTCACATCCCAATGAAGAACCACATCTCCCAAATTGAAATTGACTTCCTTTCTCTTGCGATCATAGATATTTATTATTCTTTCTTGGTGTTTAGAAGTGTTTTGAAAAAACTCCTCCCTATTTTGCTATAGTTGGATCATCTAGTTTATCCTTCGCTACATATCATTCATTTCGCTGTCCAATTCCTACAGAATTTTCATGACCAAGACAACAAGGGATGAAGGAAAACCTGTGTCAACCTTGTACACCAACTGAAAGGGAGACATACCTATTGATTTCTTAGTACTGACTATGTCTGCCTATAAAACATTAATGAGCCTTTTGTGCCAATTCTTCTTATTGACTTCTAAAACATTCATGATGATGTTCATTAAAGATCTGTTGGAAGATTCAGCCAGACCATTCCCTTGTGGATGATAAGCAGTGAAATATCTCAATACAATATGGTACTTAGCACAAAACTCAACCATCCTTTCTTATTTGAAAGCAGCATCATTATCAATGATTATTTTCTATAGGCAACTAAATCTGGACAAGGTATTAGATTCAATAAATTGAATGATGATAGAATCAGTATCTTGCCTAGTTGGGATTGCCTCTCCATTTTTTAAAGTAGTCTATGGTTGTCAAAATCCATTTGTAATGTGCTGATGATGAAGGATGAAATTCGCCAATGAAGTTAAGACCCCATGCTGGAAAGGATTTGTGATTGAAATGGGCTACAAAGGTAATGGAAAACGTTTTATTTTTCCTTGGAAAGTCTAACATTCATGACAACTCATCACTAATTTATATACATAAAAAAAGGGAGTGGGCCAATAGAAACTAGCTCTCAAAATCTTATTTTGTAGACTTCTAGAAGTGATGGCAACCACAGTATCCTTTGCGAAAATATTTCATCACATCCTTTGCTTCATTCTGTACCAAATGGTTCAGCAACACACCACCAGGGTCTTTCCAGTATAAAACACCATCAAGAATACAATACTTTGAAGATTTCAACTTTAAAGATCTAGTTTTACCTTTGGGAACTTTTGGTGGAGGATTTAAATGTTGCAACACATAAACAATGTCGAAATACCATGGAGATGAAATGAACATATTAGACACTTGTAAGTGTGAGTGTTTTCCTTCTTCTTCAGAAAGTGCTGCAATCAAATTGATATCTATTGCATGCAAATTAGATTCAAACATGAGCTTAGACAAACCTTGTCCCTTGATGAGCTTTGTGGGCTTAATCTCCAAATCATACTCTAGCATGGCTACAATCCATTTTCCTCTTCTACCTTCAAGATCTGTTTGCATGAGAATTTCTTTTACACCTGTCGTGGAACTTAAGCAATGTTGTGAGAATGCAAAATATAAACTAGAAAATATTTGAGAGCTTTCACCAGTGCCAAAGCTCTCTTCTCAATTATGTTGTATTTCAATGCTGCATCTCTTATTGTGCGACTGAAGAATACTATAGGCTGCTCATTTTTCTGATATTTCCTTTGCATTAGGAATGCTGCTAATGTATGCTCAGAGGAAAATGAAAAATGATAAAATCTGAAGTATAATATGGACTAATTAGAATAGGAGTAGTAGATAATGCAACTTTCACTACATGGAAAGATTTCTTAGCCTCTAAAGACCATTTTACCTTGCTGTCCTTTTTTCAGCATGTCTGTCATCTCTTTCAAATGTTCAGCGAGGTTGGGGATGAATCTTCTCAAAAAATTGATTTTCCCATTAAAACACGGAATTTATGTCTTGTTCCTTGGGAAATCTAATTGTTGAATGGCTTAACCCATTACAAGATCCATGCGAATATCATGTTTGGAGATAATGTGTCCCAACAACTTACCTTCTTCCATGGAAAATAAGCCCTTCTTTGAATTGAGTGAAATACCAAATTTTATGCATTTCTGAAAAACAATTCTCAAATGATGTAAATGATCTTCATCAGACTTGGAAAAAATTGTGAGATCATCTAAATATATAACTAGAATACATCCTTTTCCTTAGTGAAAGCTATGTCCATAGCCCGCTGAAAAGATGCCCCTGCATTCTTTAATCCAAATGGAATTTTGGCATACATGAATGTACCCCATGGTGTTATGAAGGTTGTTTTCACTTCATCATCGTTATGCACCAAAATATGATTGTACCTAGAATATCCATCTACTAATGACATCGTGGGAGACCCAACTACCCTCTGAAGTATAGGATCCATCTTTGGCATGGGATAATTTTCTTTCAAGGATACTTTGTTTAGATTTCTGAAATCAATGGAAAGATAAATCTCCCAAATCTTCTTTCTTACCAGCACTAGATTTTACATCCAGTTAGAAAATCAAATATGAACTATGATACCAGAATTATAAAGCCTGTTTACCTCTTTTCCAATTGACGGTAGTAGCTTAGGATTAATTCTTCTCAGCTTCTGGTGAAATGGCTTTTGGTCAGGATTGAATGAAATAGTGTGCTAAATGATATTCATGTCATAAACCTTCAGATCTGAATAGTCCCAAGAAAATACATTAGAAAATTTTGTCATTAAAGTTATGTACTTACTTTTCATCTCAGGAGATAAGGACTTTGACAATTTCACCATCTTAGGCTTTTCATTTGCACCAATGTTCACATCTTCAACATTCTGCATTCATCTCATTTCATTCAGTAATCACAACTTTCTGTACACTTCTTATAACATCTGAACTTTTGAAATTTCTACAAGCTGACTTTCATCATCGAATCAATTTGCATCACTATATAAAATGAAAGAATTGAGATCAGTATGTACAACATGTATGGGGTGATTTATTGGTTTTTCATTGCTACTAATCATGAATTTCATTTTCTTCTCTCGATAGAGTTTTCTGAGGGAATAATAACATATGAACAATCAAGTTGTAAAGTTCCTTTCAGCCTTGCCACCCAAACTTTGAAAGCAAGATACCAAACTGATGAGGAATATCAGTGACCAATACGTCCATCAACACATTCTTGGCCAAAATTTGGTCCAAGGAGACTACTAAATCTTTGATAAGGTCAAGACATTTCACTCTACCTAAATCAAAAGGGTAAAGGTCATGATAGGGTTGGGTTATACTCAATCCTAGTTTGTCCATGATGAGTTTTGGCATAATATTATGTGAGGCACTAGAGTCCAACATCGCATTATGGAGGATAAAGTAATGAAGTTTGAGACTAAGATAAAAACATGGGATTTCACTATCATCAGGACTTCCTTCCAAGGCTAGACCAAATAGAATTGCAGGCTCATCATCAACCACATTAACTTTGTCTGACATTTGGTCTACCTACAACATTTTAGCAATCTAAAACCTATACTTATCATTCTCCACTAATTCAGTTAGAGGAATTTAAACTTTCAAATTAGAAATTTCATTCTCTAAACTAAATAGATTGGATTGTTTTTCCACCTCTTTTGCATCGACATCCTTCTTTTCAATCTACCCTTTAGCTTGAGATTCCTTCTTATGACCTTCACTTTGAACCTACTTATCTTTTCTCACATCGCTAGTAGAGGCTTCATTACTTTTATCTTGGATCAATATAACAATCTCCCTTTCTCTATTCTGATTTGCAGGAGCTGCTTCTTTGCTTTGTGTGTCTTTTTGTGCATTTTATCTCTTGTGGTTCAATGTAATAGGTACATTTTTGTTCCTTAATTTATACTATTTTTGAAAATTACTAAGAGCATGCTCCTCTTTGGTATTCTTTAGTTTTCTTAGCCGATATATCGTCACTTGCAAGTACAACTTGTTGATCACTTGGTATAAAATATTCTTCAGAAACTTGATCTTCTTCTATTAAAAAGGTGGGTAGCTCATCTTCTTCAAAGAAATGATTTGCTTCTACAATCTCTTCTTCATCTTCTTCCTACCCTCCGGTATAATTTTGCTGAAAACTGGTCCTTGAGGATCTTCATTTCATTTCTCTTTCTGCCTATTTCTGAATTGTTATTGTTGTTTGCCATTAAAGTTCAGATTCCTTACCGAAGGCTCCGCTTGTCGATCTATTATGGAAATTTTGTCCATCATTATTTCCATGGTTTTGATCAGGGTGTCAAGCTTTACATCTAATGATGATGAGGGCTCTTCTTTAAAAACAACTTTCCTTTTATTCCTCTCAGGCTTTGATTTCGATTTTTTGGTGAGCAGATTAGCTTTGACACTTATTGCATTTCAGTTCATTTCTTCAAGAGTTGTATGGTCTCTCTCCCTAAGCTGATATGCCATGTCTAGGTCGAAAGCCAGGATAGTCTAGAAGTGCTAGACTAGGTGGAGGCTTCATATTGTCTGTGAGTTATTGACAGAATTAGCGGCCAAGCTGCGAAACCATTTCTTCACATCTTTGGAAAAAATTTGAGCTGTGATTCTCATCTTAGCATCATCTTCATTAATTTATTCCAGATTAATAAAATCTATCAACTTGTTGAGATGCTTCTCGGTTGTAATTTCTGAACTTCCATCAAACAGAGGGAGTCTTTGGCCATAGTTCTGAGGTAGAGCAGGAAGTTGAGTAGGCAACATAAGAGGGGCAAATCCTGCCATGATTACTAGAGGTGGTGGAGGTACTACAATGGCCTGTCTAAGTAAATATGATGACAGTAATGGAGGTGGTGGAAGAAGAGATGAGGTAGATGAGGTATTTGGAGATGTAGAAGATGTATTTGGAGGTGTATTACAGGATGAAGCAACAATTAAGTATTCAGGTTGTTGGGAATAATACTAAAAGGAGGGTGAATCAATATTTACAAATCAATAACTTTTCATTTCCATATTTAGATTTATATACACTACTTCCATGAAGGGAACTCATGTATGCATAGAACTATTCTTAAGATAGCCAGTGTATATCCAGTGAACTTATGATTTAGTGAATTCATCATATTTTAATCTTTAATTAGTGCATCTTTACTTTATTAAACATTAAACAGTAGCCATGTGCATTAATAATAAAATAATCCATCACACATAAGCAACACAAATAAACACCAATATTTAATGTGGAAACCAATGCGGGAGGAATACCACGTGTTTCTGCTATCTATGTCTTCCTTTAATATAAAGAATAATCTATTTACAATCTTGTACTCGTACAAAATCACACGAGTACATAGGCACCGACCTGCAGAAGGCTACAACCTTCTCTCATTACCCAGATTCTACTGGAAGGGAGCTACAACCCCCTATCTCTTGTACTAGCTGATATGTTTACTAGTACATAGGCATTGACCTACAGAAGGCTACAACTATCACTCCTTCTCTAGCTACTACTAGAAGGGATCTCCAACCCCTTGTTCAAATCACCACCCACTAGTGGTAGGAAGCTTTGAATTCCTCACTCAAGGATCCAACCCTCAGTATCCTCCAGGGACCATGTTTCAAAAATTTTCATACTGGATACTCCTGGTACACAACAACACAATATGTAGCCCATGTTTCATCAAATTTTCACACTAGACCCATTAGTAACATTGAAGCTCAAAATAAATCACCACTACAATACAACCATCAAATACATCTGCATCAACCAATCACTGAAACCCAATCATCAATCTCTCATATAACTGAAACCTAATCATCAATCTCTGATATAACTAAAATAATCAATCATTGAAACCTCTAAACCTCTGACACAATTGAATAAAACAATTATTGAACCTCTTACACAACTGGATCAAACAATCATTCAAACTTGATCAAATTCAACTAATCAACTAGAACATACAGATCACTGTAACCAGTACACAAATCTGAACCTAGAACATTGCATGAATAATGAGAACCAACTGTAACCTAAAAAGTCATATGTCTGAATGTATACACTCTTTCAATTAATCCAACCTGCATGCATATGCTACTTCCTTTAGCCCAAACTGTGTATGACTCTAAATATACTGAATCATAAAACCTTTGAACCACAGATTATACCAATCAGTGACATTACAAAGATATGTTGTCATATTATAGAGTTCTAAATAGATAGAAAAAATGATCACCCTTCTTTCTCAGTCAATCAATCAATCAGACTCAATTTCCTTACACATTCAATTCTACTTTTAGATCTAAGAATACATCATTGACAAACAACAGTAAAACACTAGCACTAATCTGATAGATTAGTCAACCCTCAACATCAAGATTTTCTTTTCCATATGCTACTTGGAAGAGCCAAACCATCATGTATACGCACCTTCACCAAAGTGAACCAATGTATAGATATGAAAATACCTACTTATAACTTCATTGCAATTATGAACTTTAGACATAACTAGATCATCAAAAATATGCGTTAGCAATCAGTTCTAGCCTATCCATTATCAGATCAGACAATGATAAGTCACAATCAGCCTAATCTATCATTAGATATCATCCATCATCAAACACTCAGGTGCATAATTAGTCTATATCAAGCAAAAACATCAAAATCCCATAACATACATGTTTGCTTTTGATCTAACATTTCATAAGATATTCATTACTTGTGCACTTAGTCCTTTGATCTTCTCCTCATTATATACTTAGATCATTTTTCAATACCTTAGACCAAAACCTCGAACCAATACCTCAGACTAAAAACCTCAAACCAAACCCTCAGACCAATTTGTCAAACCAAAACCTTAGACCAATACCTTTGACGAAAACCTTGATTTTCTATCCCATACGTGCTTTTCCTTCTATGGAAGTGTGTGCATACGTATAATCTCTTTTTGCTAAGTGAACTTGCATGTATATGCTACTCGGACAAGGTGAACCAGTGCATACTTCTCAAACGATTATCTCTCTTTCATTTATCTATTCTGATCTATAGTGCTTTGTTCCTTTATCCTATTCTTTTGTACCATTACTTTGTTCTCTTTGAATAGACATGCTAAAATGTTATTTTCCATATTACTTCTAAAATCATTCCTTTCAACTGCCTTGCATTTTGTCACATATTTAAACACAACTACGATGCATTCTATTACATCTGATATCTCTCCTGTAGATTCATCTAGTTATCATATACAAGTGAACTGTTATGCTAAAGTGGCTTGCCATCATGTACAACACATGCATCATAATGAGAACAATCTCCCCCTTTGGGCTTGAAGGAAAATATATTGGTGTTGATTACTTCAAGTTGTATAACATGTTAGATGTATCAAGCAACACCTAGATATTCTCCCCCTTTGACATCAAGGGCTAAGGGAGGACCAAGATATTCTGTCATTTTGAGATCAGGGGAAAATGGTTGACCAAAATGAAGACTTCCATATCTAAACAACTGAATATGAACATTGATCATGCTCCCCATAGGCACACGATGAATTCTTTGATTAAACTCCCCCTTTGTACATGTTGAGATGCACCAAACTATCCATGCTCCCCCTGAGCACATGCAAAGTTTGTAAAAATATTTTCCAAAAGAATAACATGACTCTATAACTCAACTACGTGAGGATGAAATTCCTATCACCAATGACTCATACATACATCAATCTGCCAACCAAGTGGGGATATACCAAATTTGACTCATCTACCCAACCAAGTGGGGATATACCAATTGTTTATACATGATTGAAATATAGAAATTATTACATCACCCTTCCCATGCATAGTGGGGGTACAAATTACATCATATGACCAAAAAGCACTCATAAAAAGACTACGATAGATAGAGACATTACATCATGGGTCTTTATATGAACTTTACATCGAATGATATACATGACATTTATGACAAAGACCAAAGATATAAACAAGACCATGATAGTCATCATCAATTATCATACACCATATATGATCTACACGATAAGCATCTGTCAGCAACATCTAGAACAACAATCTGTATATTTTCATCATTACTTCCCAGGATATGATGATATAATTATCATCAACAGGTGACAAGTATGTTTCACATAGATATCAAATCATCCTCTTGATCTCATCAAGATCAACTTGCTCAGTTTCGCTAGTATGAAGAACCTGATCATAACCTTCCATGAATCAATTGAGAATATGTCATATCTCCACGCAGTAACCCAAAATCATTCACATGATATCATATGTTTTTGAAAACACCATAGTCATCATCTATGATCATAGCATCATCATTAGGAACTGCACGATCTTTCCCCAAGAACCCTAAATATATCAACCATGTATCATCACTAGGAAACATCCCACATCTCATAAGTATCAACTACGATAATCAACATATGTGGGTATCAAACCTATCATCATAAAGTAAGAAGTGATCTTCATTATGTGACAAAGTAAGCCATGTCTCCAATAGATATGTCTTCATGAAACATGAAATATCACCATTCTCTTGGCCAACCAACAATATTTACCAATATGCCACTTAAGTAATCATCGCAATGTGTATCGGTCATAGAGTTAGCAATATGTATCGAGCTTCTCATCAATGTGAAAAGAAAACCATGTGCTCACATTTATTTGTCAAATGTTGTTGATACCATTAAGAGAAACAATTATAAACCAATATACCATGTGAGAGCCAAGAACTATGGGAATCGTCATCCATAACTTTATGCATATTTTAAGGATTGATGACATAAACATAAAAGAAATGAGTTACTCTTATTGTCATGAAGTTGTGCACTCAAGATTTGTTCTTCTCCTTGTCCTTATGAAGATCACTATGTAAGAATGTTATGAAACGAGCTCACAAAAAGATAGAAAAGATAAATCAACGCCTTATAATTTAGCCTCTTTGAGGGGGAAGCCTCCTTTACATTACACAAATGAACAATTGTTGGATGATACAAATGACAAGACCTCCTTTCTATATATAGGACTCTAAGGGGTCATAATATAATCATAGCCGACATAACAATAATAATTTAAGGGCACAATAATAACAATAATGGGCTTCTATGGAGCACAATAATAACAATATGGGGACTACATGGGCACAACAATATACTAAGGGGGTTGTACTAATAACAATAAGGGGTTACACTAGTACTATAGGGACCTAACATGCCCCTCTCCTTCAAAAATTGTTTTCCTCACCGCTTGAGTAGTTCTTGATGCTTTTGTATAAATTCTTATCCTCCCATGTGGAATCTCCAATTGGTAAGTTCTTACAATTAATGAGATACTCTGAAATTGATCTATTTCATAGCTTTTGATTTCTCAGTTCTCTGACTGCTTCAGGTTCCAATATGATTTTTCCTTCCTTGTCAAGTTCTCGCAACACTGTTTGAACTGGGATATTTTGTAACTTTTGAATGAGTTCCCATTCCTTTGGGCATATGGATATATGCAAGGCCTGATGTTTGGAGGAACACTTCGTGGAATCAAATGAATAGCATGATCACGATGACAAATAGGTGGGAGGCCTTTGGCAGTCTCAAATAGCTTCGAATGATTATCCAAAACATTTTGGAGATTTCGAGAAATACATGATTTCGATGTGGGATCCTCTAGTGAACATAATTATGTAGTTACACCCCGTTGTTCTTTATTTAGAAGCTTTATCATGCTGTTAGAGTTGATTAGCTTTCCAGGATTTCCTTTGATACCCCTCAATTGAACTTCCTTTCCTTCCCAAAAAAATTTCCAGAAACGTTCTTGAAAATTAAAAGCTATTTTACCCAAAGATTGTAGCCATTGGACTCCTAGTAAGACATGAGAAACACCCATTGGAATCAAAAGCATTGGGCTATTCAATACATATTCTCCCATGGATAGCTTGATATTATGGCACTTTCCATAGCACTTTATGGTTCCTCCACTTGAAACCATTAGTTGACACTCTGGTGCTGGATATAGGAAGCAATTAAATTCCCTGGCTATCTTACAATCAATAAAATTATGGGTACTGCCCGAATCAATCAACACTCTTATCTTTTTCTTCTTAATATGCCCTTCTGTATTGATAGTTTTAGGAGTGGTAATTTCTTCCAATGCATTACAAGATATGGTTGGATTGATTTCTTGAGACTCGATGTGATCTTTCAATTTTTGAACATTTTTCTTCTTGATATGTCCTTCTATATTGATAGTTTTAGGAGTGGTAATTCCGTCCAATGCATTACAAGATATGGTCGGATTCATTTCTTCTTCCTTGATGTGATCTTTCACTTTTCGAACCTTTTTCTTCTTGATATCTATGTTGAGAGCTTTAGGAGTGGTAATTCTTCCTAATGCCTTATAATATATGCTCGGATTCATTTATTCTTTCTCTGGGATTGGTTCCTCGTGTATATACTATTCTTTTGACGTTTCTTGATCATTTTCATCCTCCTCTCCACAATGAATGTAAAATAATTTCTTCTTAACAAACTGATGACCTTTAATGTATTTGTTATCACAATTGTAATAAAGCCCTTTTTCTCTTTCTTCTTCCAATTGTTGTGGTGTAACCCTTATAGGTTGTGGAAGGGTAGGAGAAACAACACTTCTAATAGTTGTGAGGGGCAGACTTCCTTGTTGCCATAATTTTTCTTCCCACTTTGTAACAAAGTCCTTTTTCTCTTTTTTCTTCCAATTGTTGTAGTTTTGCTCTAATGAAGGTGTTGCTTTTTGTATCCTCATAATGTGCTATCATTTCCTCCATGACAATTGACCATGTAACAAGTTGTTTACGAGAACAAATCCTTTTATACCATAAAAATTGATCCAGTTCTAAATATGAATATGTAATACATATCTTTTGTAATAGTGGTACACCATATAGATCAAAATATTACTCCATCTGTAGTATACAATTTACTTGATCCTTTACATGAAACTTCCTCATATCACCTTTTCTTGATTTTAGGAGCTTGATCTTGAAATCATTGTAACTCTGCACTTTCGGATCTTTAAGTTTTGAAATTGTGACCTACAGTAGCCCTCTGCGTCCTCTTTCCAATGCCACTAGTTTGATAAAATTTAGATTTTTCAAGAAAGAGTTATGAACAATCTCCCAAAATGACCTGATTATATACCTTTTCAAAAGAGCAAACTTGTATGAAGTGCCATGTGTCATTTTTGACCTTCGGGTCTAAAAAATATACACAAGAAACTACAGTCTGTCCTCTTTCTGTACCTTCTTATGAAATTGCAATATGATGCTCAAAAACAAAGTTATGAAGATTTTCCCATGGTAACCTGTTTGGAATGTAATTTAGAAGTCTACAAAAGACCAACTACCTCAGATCATATCTCTGCAAATATTGTGCAAAAAGCTCTAAAATTCGGACCCGAGGTTCAGCACAATCTCATCTCAAATGGTTTTTTTTTCGCTTCTGAAACATTGCAGAAAAAAACTATAGTGAAAATTCTACAATGAACTATTTAGAGCAGCGAAACCCTAGGATCCAAAGCTCTGATACCAAATGTTATGAAACCAACTCACAAAAAGAGAGAAAAGATAGATCGACACCTTGGAATTTATCCTCTTTGATGGGGCAACCTCCTTTACATTACACAAATGAACAATTGTTGGATGATACAAATGACAAGACCTCCTTTCTATATATAGGAGTCTAAGGGGTCATAATATAACCAGAGCCGACATAACAATAATAACTTAAGGGCACAATAATAACAATAGTGGGCTTCGATGGGGAAAAATAATAAAAATATGGGGACTACATGGGAACAACAATATACTAAGGGGGTTGTACTAATAACAATAATGGGTTACACTAGTAGTATAGGGACCTAACAAAGAAACATACGATATGTACTATATGTATCATCAAAAGAGTCATCCACAACCATCCATAAATCTGATCTGAATAACAACTATGTAATCCCAAGCAATACATGTATCATTTGAGACTTTATCATAGGCAACTCAACCACAACATAGCATGATGTATCATTTAAACACTTCATCCACATAAACATCATCACCATTGACAAGAATCATTAGGTATCAAAGATTTCTAAACATAATGCCAACAATGCATTATTATAAGCATAGCATATTCTCCCACTGAACCTATGCCACCTGTTCACTGTCAGATTTGCTCATTACATATATCAGTAAGAATTATGAAGCCATCATCATCAATTAGATATACATAAGGTCATCAACAACTTATGAGGATCGAAAGCACTTTTAAATAACAACCACACATTGTAGTCTTCAATCATTAAGAGAGAAAATATAATTGATAATTTTCTAAACCATGTCAGAAAATTTTTCTGATTCTGTTTCACAACTTCTTTATAAAACCAACAGATACACGACTGTGCAGATTGAAACTCACGTATATACGCGACTTGTATTCATGATAACTCTGTATGAGAATTCGAACACTGAAATTTGATACTTTTAGTTCCTCTTGACTTTAATCTGTTTGTATACTGATCTATGCCACATATTTCTGGGTGTACTTCCTTCTTCTTCCATACCTTGGAGTGTGATGATGTTTGCTTCTTTTGGTATGTTGGCTGAAATTTGCTCCTGCATTCTTTTGCTATATGCCCAAACTTGTTACAAGCATAACATCTTATATGTTTCATATAGCAGTCAATGGATTTGTGACCAAACATATTGCAAGAAAAACAATATCCCTTAGAGTACCTAGAAGCTGATGATATTTATGTTGATGGTTATTAGCTTGAACCATTCTACTTATGCATCTTGCTAAAACATGTCCAAAATTATGACATATAAAACATTCAACACTATTCATCAGAGGAAAGAATCAATTATCACTTCCATGGTTAGGAGTAAATGATTTTCTTTTAATACTTTCTTTCCTTGGTTGTTGATATGCTTGACCTTTTATCTCCTTATTGAATATTTCAGATTTTGCATCAGAGTTCCTTGCTTTAGTTTGTGAGCTATATTCACCTTTAACAGCTTCATGAAAATCAAGACCAGATTTGATGGCAGGAGACCTTTGCTACTAAGAATATCATCCAAAATATTATTACTATCTTGAAATCATAAAATTTTATCCTCCTCTTCTAATTTACCTTTTAGGATATTTACCTCAACCTTATATTGCTCTTTGTTTTCTAGATATTGCTTCTTCATGATTTCTTCAAGCTTTCTTCCTTCTTCCACTTGTTGCCTTAATTTGAGAATGTCATTTTCTTGCTCTTCATCTGCTTAGGTAGTTCTATATTCTTCTTATTTGAATTTTTAAGATCTTCTTTTAGAGAGACTATCTCAGCTTAAATTTTTTTATAGTAACTAGATCTTTATATAAGTTTCTTGATTGTTGTATACTTCTCGTTTACCTCATTTCTCAATGATGTTACTTCATCCTGCGATGTTTGAAAGTGGTCTTCCTCTTCTTTGTACTGCTTCCTTACTTTGTTTCCTTCCTCTAATTGAGCATTTAACCTAGTAAATTCTTTGCAGGAACATTCACTTTTATCAATTAGATCATTTTTATCTCTAATTGTGTATATGATCTGTTACACTGAATTTTGTCACCTTGACTATCTGCAGTTTATGTGGCCTCATCAATAGCCACATTGTCCTCTTTG
>APFE030008654.1:152302-207551 GCA_000404065.3 Pinus taeda | reverse complement strand
GAGATTTTTCTGACCATACTTCCAAGACTTTTGGAATACCAGGACAATTGACAAGGAAGTGGTCACCCTTACAAAGCCTGCAAGGGTATTTCGGTTTATGATGCATGTTGGAGGTTTCCTCAACACAACTAACACTTACAGTCTTGTTTGGTTTGTTTGTCATTAGAGAGTCTTAGACTCCTAGGAAGGTTGGATTTGTCCGCAAATATAACTCATTCCGTGTGACATGATCCTTTTAAATTCTGCCTCTATTTGATTTCTTTCTCTTTCATCATTAAGAGAAAATTCAGTTTTTTCACTATCACATTCATTGTCTTCAAATGAACAGAGAAATGTATCACTAGAGGACAACAAATTTACCTAATAATTCTTTTGCTTGTTCATATTCATTTTGAGGTGATTTTGAATCGGAAGAGTTGCTTCAACATAATGGCCAATCATCTCTCCCACTGTCACAGTTCCCTTGAGATGTATTCCTCTTTTGAGGTGCTTTCTTCTTTTGCTTGTTTTCCATTTTTACTATAGATCTCCTTTAAGCGATCAAGCTTATGCCAAAGGACCTGCTCTAATACAAATTTTTGGGAATAATACTGAGAGGGAGGGTGAATCGGTATTTACAAATCAATCAATTTTTCATTTCCTTAGTCATATTTATATACGCTACTTCAGTGAAGGGAACTCGCCTATGCATGCAACTATTCATAAGGCAACCAACACATATAAAGTGAACTTATGATTTAATTAATTCATCATATGTTGATCTTTAATCAGTGCATCAGTACTTTATTAAACATTAAATAGTAAACTTGTGCATTAATAACATAATAAACCATCGCACATAAGCAACACACATGAACACCAAGATTTAAGGTGGAAACCCAATGTGGGAGAGAAACCGCGTGCTACTATTGTCTCTGTATTTTTTTAATATAAAGAATAATCTTCTTACTTTCTTGTACTAGTGCAGACTCATACCAGTATGTAGGCACCCACCTGCAAAAGGCTACAACCTTCTCTCATTCTCCAACTTCTACTGGAAGGGAGCTACAACCCCTTATCTCTTGTAGTAGCTAATATGTTTACTATTACGTAGGAACCAACCTACAGAAGGTTACAACCTTCATTCGTTCTCTAGCTACTACTGGAAGGGAGCTCCAACCCATAATTCAAATCAATAGTGACTACTGGTAGGAAGCTTTGACTTCCTCACTGAAGGCTCCAACCCTCAATATCCGCTAGGGGCCACGTTTCATAAATTTTGATACTGGATACTCTTGGTACACAACAACACAATATGTAGGCCATGTTTCATCAAATTTTCACACTGGACCCATTAGTAACATTGAAGATCAAAATCAATCACCACTGCAATACAACCATCAAATACATCTGCATCGACCAATCACTAAAACCTAATCATCAATCTCTGATATAACTGAATCCCAATCATCAATCTATGATATAACTGAAATAATTAATCATTGAAACCTCTGAACCTTTGATGCAACTGAATCAAGCAATTACTGAACCTTTGACACAACTGAATCAAACAATTACTGAACCTCTGACACCAATTGGATCAAACAATCATTCAAACTTGATCAAATTCAACTAATCAATTAGAACAGACAGATCATTGTAACTAGTACATAGATCTGAACCTATAACACTGCATCAACACTTAGAACCAACTATAACCTCAAAAGTCATGTGTCAGAATGTATACACTCATTCAATTAAGCCAACCTGCATGTATACACTACTTCCTTTAGCCCAACCTACGTATACCTCTAAAGATACTGAATCATAAAACCTCTGAACCACAAATTGTACCCATCAATGACATTATGAAGAACTACTATCATATTACAAAGTTCTAAATAGATAGTAGCAAGGATCAACCTTCTTTCTCAATCAATCAATCAATCAGACTCAATTTTGTTATACATTGAATTCTACTTTCATATCTAAGAAGACATCATGGACAAGAAACCATAAAACACCAGCACTGATTTGATAGATCAGTCATCCCTGAACACCAAGCTTTTCTTTTGCATACACTACTTGGAAGAGCTAAAACAAAGTGTATATGCACCTTCACCAAAGCGAACCAACATATAGATATGCAAATACTTACTTATAACGTTTATTAGCAATTAGATCTAGCCTATCCATTATCATATCACATAATGATAAGTCATTATGATCCTAATCCATCATTAGATTTCATCCATCATTAAACACACAGTTGCATACTTAGTTTAGATAAAGCAAAAGCATCAAAAACTCATAGCATGCATATTTTCTTTTCATCTAACACTTCATAATATATTCATTACTTGTGCACTTAGCCCTTCGATCTTCTCCTCCTTATATACTTAGATCTTTTGTCAATATCTTGGACCAATACGTTAGACCAAAAACCTTGGACCAAAACCTAATACCAATGCCTCAAACCAAAACATCAGACCAATACCTCGGACCAGTAGCTCAGACCAAAACCTTCATTTTCCATCCCATATGTGCTTTTCCTTCTGTAAAAGTGCATGCATACATATACTCTCTTTTTTTATGTGAACCTGTATGTATACTCTACTTGGACAAGGTGAACGAGCATATACTTCTTAAACAATTATCTTTCTTCAATTTTTTGATTCTGATCTGTAGTCCTTTGTTCCTTCATCATATTCTTTCATACCATTACTTTTTTCACTGTGAATAGAACTGTTATAATGTGATTTTCTATGTTACTTCTGAAATGATTGCTTTGAACTGCCCTGCATTTTGTCACATTTGTAAACACAACTGCCATGTATTATGTCACATCTGATATCTCTTCTGTCGATTCATCTAGTTACCATATGCAAGTGAGTTGTTCTTCTACAAGTGGTTTACCATCAAGTACAACACATGAAGCATAATGCCAACAAAAGTTGATATTAGCTATAGGATTTTTCAGTAGTGATTCGGAGTTGGTCAACAAAACTTTGAAGTTTGTGAAAATTCAACAAAAACTCATGATCAACTTTAGATAATAGAGATTCTGAAGAATGGGAATGAGATTCAAATTGAAGGGGTTCAAATATCACTTTAGAACTACGTGACTAATATTTTCACCTTGAAAGAGACAATTCTAATTGAATATCAAAAGGAAGCTGCTCAAAAGTAAATAGATTTTTAGGCAAAGAAGTTGTCCTTTTTTATTTTTCGAACTAGACTTTGAGAGATAGATAACTTAAGTTTTCTGAGTAGTTTTTCTAGGTCTTCAACAATAAAAGGTGAATTTGGGTAAGGATTTGACCTAGTATGTCTTTTATGAGCCATATTTTTTTTATACCTTAAAAATGAGGAAAATTGTAAAATCAACCTATCTTTAGATACTGGAAACTATCAACTACAAAACCATTTTTCTTGAAAGCTCTAAAATAACTCTCAGGAATGATTTATCATTCATTTCCCCAACAATGACACCAAAATGTTATCCCGTACATTTTCGTAGGTTGAGCGGATCAAAAGAGGTAACTTCAAACCACTTTCAGTTTAGTAGCTACCCCTACTGAACCATAGATAGATCTCTCTAAGGATTTATCAATGAATAACTAAAAATAAATAGGTTTTATACTAGATATACAAGTCTTGTTTGAGTATTTGTGAATTCAGGTTTTTGGTCTACTAAATAAGGAATTAGAGCAAGTAATTAGGTCAAGGGTTCAAGTATGTAGGGAGAAGTATAAAAAGGAGCTAGATATCACTGTGTTATGGTGAACTTAAAGTGTTGTCAATGTAGTATAGGCCCAAGAGTTTAAGATAACATAACGACCATATAAGAGCATGAATTCATTAGTCTTAGAAGAAAAGAAACACACGCATGATTTTCCAGATAAATAGAGCTTCAATCTATAATTTTTGTCTATATAACTGCAAGGAAATTCATATGATGAATATAAATCATGAAAAGGGAGATGATTTATCCATTAGAAACTGATAGGAAAAGAAAAGAACACCATAGACTCACAAGAATTCCTGAAATATAGTTGCAACTGCTCACTTATTAGCTGTAAGAGAACACAAGGTACAAGATTCTCCACAAAATTCCAACCACTCTCTCTGCATTAGAAATGATACATATAGGGTCAATTAAATAACTTCCTCACCTTCACTAGTTGAATTCCTAGGTGGTGGAACTATTTCCAAGATTCTCTCAACCAACAAGTAAGATTGAGAAGGTGAAATACAAACTCTTCTCTTAGATTTTGTTTTGAATTTTGCTCCCTTAATGAGGCCTAATTAACAATAAAAAAAACCTATCATGTCTATGTATTCATGTTTACATTATCTAACCTCAAACTGCTTCAATTACATCATGAGTTTTGACTTTGACCAAGTCAAACTAAAAAAACTAGGAGATTACACATTGAAATTTTAAATAAAAACTCAGAAATTTACAAGAGCAAAATGTGAACTTTGAGCCCACTTTAAGGCGCCTTCCTAAAGTCCAAATTGATATCTAAGAGAATGGTTAACTAGCATCTCCTGTCTAGTTTCCATAACACCTTTAATTCTAGAAAATTCCCAATGGGAAGATCTTCAAAAACACATTCTCCCAAGGTGTTTCTAGAAGCACAGCGCCTGCCAAAATGAGTGGTAGAAAAATGATTTTTGACTCCTTTTTCTCCCTTTTCTCAAAATTTGAGCCCTCTCTAAGAAATCTGATGAAATGGGTTTTGAGAGGAGGCCATGAGCTTTCCAAAAATTCAAGCCATTTTTCCTTTCGAGGTCTGAGGAAAAAGTGCAACACCGTGCTTCTGTGACTAGCTCAATTTCTAAATTTGGCACCAAAATAGTAAAAAAAACAAAATGCTCAGAAAACCTTCAAAATTGGCCAGGAGGTGAAAAATTAAGCATTTCAAGCCCTCATGGATGTTTCATCAAGCATCTCGAGGTTATCCCTCTCATTTTTGTCCTTTAGGGTTTCCTTTAGCTTATTTTTGAATTGTTTGAGCTTAATATTGGATATCATGTTTCTTGTCTGATAATGATGAGCCATGTGTCTCAATAGCTGATTATACCTGTTGGCTTTGTCAAGACGATTTTCTAAGTGGTCGTTGAATTTATTTAGCCAATACTTTCTATCCTCATTTATCTCCAAGGAAATTATGTCCTCCATGCCTAGGTCTTCATCTAGGAGATTATGTCCTTTCTCCTCCTTCAATTCATTTTTGAGTCCCTTGGTCCTTGGCCTCTTTTTTCTGCCTTGTTTTTCAGTTTAGTCATGTTCACTAGGCTCCAACACTGCTTTTCCTTTACCTCCTTTCTACGACAATTTAGATTGATCTTTCTCCATGATGAGTTGTCTAGCCTTAAGCTGATTGTTTTCTTGTTCAAGGAAGGAGATAACAAACCTTGCTCTTGCCATATTGTCCATGAGTTCTCTGAGCTGAGAATTTTTCTCTTTGATAATTTGTTGCTTGTTTGAGGATTCATTTTCTTCTTCCAAGTCCACCAATTCAAAATCAAGCTCAATTAAGTCTTCATCTTGTACATGTGATCCCTATTTTGCTAATGTAGAAGGATTAGCCCCTTTCTCAACCTGACAAGTAAACAAAAGCCTTCTTCCTCTTTCATACATTCTAGTCACGGCAGGTCTAGGTGCCTTGGGAACCTCCGCTGACATGCTTGATGATCCTACCTCCACCTGCTATGTTGAAATGTTTTGATGATGTACTGAAAGTGTAGTTTCATGCCATTGCAAAGATGTTTCTATCAATGAACCCCATGTCATGTTCTTCCATGCTAGGTGATGAAGAACTAAAATATCTATCAAGCTGTGATGAAAAAGACTAGGGTATTGTTCTTTGAATTTCACTTGTACCTTCTCAGACATTTTAGCAAGGCTTCTACATAGATAATTACACATGTCGAGAGGTTTTTGAGTCGTGAGGTTCATTAGAAGCCTGATGTGATATGCATACAATCTAGAAAATCTTCCCTCACAAGTGAAAAACTTCATTACAACCTTCATCAATGGTGCATAATTATACAAGAGGTACCTAAATGGGATTATGTGTGTATGGGTCTCTCTGTAGGGTGATTTCAGGAAAGACCTGTAATGTTCAAGGTCCAAGCTCATACATTTAAATGGTACTCTCCATGATCAAGTATCCTCATGGCAAGAGAAATGGAAGCCACTAAAAATGTATAGTCAACCCTTGGTATGATGGCCCTTTCCCCTTTTAGATTGGTGGCAATCCAATCAGTTATTTGTTCATGGAAACCCACTTCAAACACCCTTTTTCAAAACCCTAGGAAATTAACATCTTCAAAACATTGCTTGATGAATGGTGATGAGTTGATCTCATTCCAGTTGGTAGGCTCATATCTAAGGATTTTTTCTTGTTTATGGTGTTTTCTCCTTTCTTATGGTGAATAATCTCCCTCCGTTATGATAGAAATCCTAGATAACAGGAAAAAAAAAAAGTGAGAAATGAGTGAAATGGTGAAATGAGGTGATTGGGGAAAGTAAATGATGGTAGAAGAATTTTTGGAGATGAATAGGGGCTGCAACACACTTATGAAGTTTAAATGGAGTGAAATGAGTGCATGAAATGATTAGGAAGAATTGAGAAACAATGTTGTTAGGGAATGTGCCCAAAATACTATATAAGAGCTAGGGTTTATGTAAAAGTGAGGTAAACTGAGGGTTGATAAGTTACTTAGTGAATCAAAGGGTGTTTTAAACATGTATAGAGGTATGAGGTGAAAAATTTACATGTTTTTCAATATCAATACTAACCAAATCCATCAGTTACACTAGTGTTTGTAGCATCAAAATTTCACCTAAACCCTAGATGGAGAAAACTTGCATTAACATTTATCTCGCCAAAGGAAAAAGGTGAGGAAAAGGATGATACTTACTTGTGAACAAGCTTAGAATAGCAATAAGTAAGAATGCAAGATCAAAATTGAAATTTGGGTGAGTTTGGAAGATTTTTGGGCTATTCTGGCACAAGCGTAGCGTAATTCATGGAAGCGCAGTGCCAAAGTGCAATGCAGTGTCGAGAAGTGCAACACCACCTTCAGAAGCATAACGCAGTCTCCAGAAGCATGGTGCCAAGCGATTTTGTCCAATTATGCCTAAGAAACCCATGTTTTTTCACCAATGGAGAAGAGATCTTGATGAACAAAAGAGGTTAGGAGGTAAATAAAACAAGTTTGGGACTTTTTGGGCTTTTATAGGCAAAATATGATTCTCTTTTGAATAAAAATGCGCCCCACATAGCTTTCCAAGACATGATATTCACCTTTTAAACTTGGCCACTTTGGAGAGTTTAAACCTGAGCTTCCTTTTATCTTTTTGAATATTGATACTTCTTCTTTTGGAACCTTGTGATTGCAACTGTGAAGAACTTATGAAAATTCATAAAAACTTATGCAAAGAGCCGCTTATCACAACTCAGCTAATGATGGATTTATGCATGGAATGAGGATGAAGCTTGAAACCCTAATGAACTAGTGAAAATACTAAACTAAGTGAAATGGTAATGATGATGAATCATATGATGAAAACATCCTCGTTATTATGATTCCTTCATCTGAGTGAATTAAGCAACTAGCATGTGAGATTTTCCAAAAGAATGGAGAACTTGCTAGACAAACTAGCCAGTGACAAAATTTTATTGTGAAAACCTAGTGACATGATTAAATTTGACATTGAGACTCCTAACAGACTTGGTAAAATAATATTTGATCACTAGTGAGAGGCAAACAAGACTGACACTAACACACTACACTTTAACTTTCTCTATGTCTCTAATCCTGAACATGAAATATTTCTACTACAATATGCATTGAGGCTCCGAATAGAACTCTCCTTCTTTGTTCACCTACAATAGAGACCAATCAATAACATGATCAACATCCTTTATATACTTCTTAAGAAATGAAATATGGAAAACATCATGGAATTTCACTATTGGAGTTAATGCAAGTCGATATGCCATTGGCCCAATCCTCTCAAGGAGATCTAAAGGAACACAATACAGTGGTGCCAACTTGGCAAATGAACCAATTGTCAAATATATTTTCTTGAGCTTGATGCAAAATACACATGCTCCAAAACTTGAAACTCTTTGAATGCCCTATGATAATATGCATAGCTCTTTTGTCTATCTTGTGTTGCCTTTAGATTCTTCTTTATAACCTACATTTCCTGCTCCATATCTACCGACATGTCCAGTCCAATAAATACCCAATTCACTGGATCACTTGAGTTTATGGGAGTGTTACAAATCGATCCATAGAATGCCTCAAAAGGGCTCATCCTCATTGACTCTTGAGAACCACTATTGTATGAAAACTCCACCAAAGGAAGATACTACTCTGATTTCCTCTGTTGGTGCATCACATACATCCTTGACATATCTTCCAAGATCTTGTTGACCCTCTAAGTCTGATGATCTTCCTGTGGATGATGAGCTATACTAAAGGCCAAATTTATACCCAAGCCTACAAATAGCTCATTCCAAAACTTGGAAGTGAACTTTGCATCCCTGTCTGACACAATCTTCTTTGGAACACCACGTAGGATCACCATCTCTCTGATGAACACCTATGTTACCTCACTAGATGAATATGTAGTCTTCACCGAAATGAAGTAAGCTACCTTAGCCAACCTGTTAACTATGACGATAATAGAATCATGTTGCCTCATTTTCCTTGGAAGACCTACGATGAAATCCATGGAAATGACCTCCCATTTCCATTTCGTAATCATAATAGGTTGTAGTAGACCACCTATATTCTTACATTCCGCCTTTACTTGCTAATAGTCTAAACATCTACCCATGAACTATGCCACTTTCTTCTTCTGATTCAGCCAATGGTAAAACTTCTTCACCATCGTTAATGTCTTCTGATATTCCATATTACCCGAATAAGGTTTCACATGAAACCCCCTCAAGATAAGCTTCTTGAGCTCATTGCAGTTCAGCACATAGATCCTATTCCTAAATATCACCAAACCATCTGTCGTGAAATGATAATATGCATCTTGATCACCAGTACATATGCTCTACTATAACCTATGGATGATCTCCATGTACTTGTCATCCCACTGTCTTGCCTACAAGGTCATATCTTGTAACTTTATCCCATAGGAGCTGATACCTTCTATATGGTTTACCTGTACCTTCTTGCTAAGAGCATCTGCAACTTGGTTATCCTTCCCTTTGATTTATTTGATCTCAAAGTCAAACTCATTAAGGGTAGCTAACCATCTGGATTGCCTGGAATTTAGATTTGGTTGGTCAAACAAATACCTCAACCCACTGTGATCTCTCATCAATTTAAACCTCCTCCCCAGAAGATAATGTCTCCACATATTCAATGCATGTATAATCGTTGCTAGCTCAAGATCATGTGTTTCATATTTCTTCTCGATCTCATTCAACTTTCGTGACTCATAGCACACTACCTATCCTTCTTTCATGAGAAATCCACCAAGTCCCCTCTTGCAAGCATCTCTACACACTACAAACTCCTTGTTTAGATCCGCAATCTTTAGCACTAGTGCATGTGTCAATAATTGCTTAAGCTTCTCAAGACTATCGTCACATTTTGCCATCCATTCAAAATTCTTAACTTTTGGCTACAATGATGTGATAGGGTATGTACTGCATGAGAAGTTACTGATGAATGTCCTATAGTAACCTACCAATCCCATGAATGATCTCACCTGATCTACATTCTTAGGAGCAGCCCATTCCATGGTGGCCCTTATCTTTTCTGGATCACTTGCTATGCCTTCCTTAGAGACAACATGTCCCATGTAGTGTACCTTAGTGTGAAATAAGATACACTTGCTAATCTTAGCATACAACTGATTCTCTCTTAGCAATCTCAACATTGCTAGTAAATGTTCGGCATGTTCTTCCTCATTCTTCAAATATACTAGTATGTCATAAATAAATGCCACAACAAAGTTATGGAAATAAGGATGAAACACACTATTCATCAAACACATGAATGTATATGGAGCATTAGTCAAACCAAATGTAACAACAACAAACTCATAATGCCCATACCTGGTCAAAAATACAGTCTTTAAGATATCCTCTTCCTTGAAGCATACCTGATGGTATCCTAATCTCAAGTCAATCTTAGAGAACATTGATTATTTCTTCAGTTGATCAAAAAAATCATTAATCCTTGGCAAAGGGTAAATGTTCTTGGTTGTTTCCTGTTTCAGCTACTTGAAATCAATTCACAATCTAACAATACCATCTTTCTTCTTTACGAATAGCACTGGTGCACCCCACGGTGATACACTGGGTCTGATGTATCCTTTTTCCAACATTTCCTTTAGCTACAACTTCAACTCTAACAAATTAGGTGTGATCATCCTGTAAGGTGCTTTCGATGTTGTAGCTACCCCTGGCATTAGCTTAATAGAAAAGTCTACCCCCTGTGAGGTGGAAACTTTGTAATGTCCTCAGGAAATACATCCTGAAACTGCTACAATACTGGGTAACTATTGAACACATCCGCATCCTCAACCTCCTTACCCTTGTCACTAGAAATGTGTACTAAGAACATCACACAACCTTTTCTGCAACTACGGTTAGCCTGCATAGCAGTTGCCATCCTCATTGATGTAGGTTTCTTCTTTCCCTGCAAGGTCCTCTTTTCCCCACTATCATCCACACACTCAATGGCCTTGTTGAAGAAATCCACTTAGGTTCTATGAAGGTATAGCTAATCCATACCCAAAAGCATCCTATACAAATTGAATGGCAATACATTCAAATGTGTTTCTATAGGCGTACCATTTAACTCAAATGCACAAGCCCTTACCCAATGGTGAACTTGCTTCTTTGCACCTGTAGCCAATTGTACTAACCAATATTTTGCATGCACTTATTTTCTCAAGCCACACTTATCCACCAGGTCAAGATTAATATAACTATGGTTAGATCTGGGATCAATCAAAATAGAAACTACTTAATCAAAAAGCTTACCATCCATCTCAATGATTTATGTGTGATGATCTGCCTACATGTTGTCCACAACTACATAAATCTAAGGAATGGTATGGCCAACATCACCAACTATATGTGCCTCCTAATCACTCTATATCTAGGGTTTATCACCACTCTAATACTGTAGACAATCCCTCTTATGATGATCCTTAACACATATCCAACACTACAATGGTTCCCTACCACCACCTCCAGCCTGCTGGACTCCATGTCCCTTCTCAACTATATTGAATCTCTTGTAAGGAACTACATTATATTTCTCACTTTCATCTTGAGGTCTTCCTCTCTTTGGTGGCCATTTCCCTTTACCTTTTTCATTTCTTTTCAAGCCATGTTTCAACTCAACTTTGCCCTTCGGCTGCTCATAACAATGATTCAACTTTCAGATGGCCTCCTCCAATGATCTAAGCTCATCAAACTCAATTTGGTCTCTGTATGAAACTGTAAATCCACTAATGAATCTCTAAACCTAGGCCTTCTCCTCTCTGAGGTGAGGTACATATCCCAACAACTCCAAAATCTACTATTATACTCCTCATCTTTCATAGAACCCATTTGCAACTCATAAAACTGCTTAGCTCTATTATCATCATACCTCTCAGATGAGTACTTCTTCTTGAAGAGTCTTTCAAACACATGCCAAATCAATTCATCCTCATGTATGTCCTTGACATTCTTTATGTCTTCCCACCAGTCTGCTTTACCTTTGAGACTAAAAAGGGTTGTCCTTGCTTTCATATTTTTTGAGTAATCATGCAATCTAAAGAATTTCCTCATGCCAAGCAACCAAGCCTTTGCATCTTGTTATTTCTTCATCTCTCCATCAAAGGTAGGTGTTTTTTCCCTCTTGACCTCATACATCAATTATCCCCTATCATTCATGTTGTACAAATGATAATGATCATGATCATGATCTCTATCAAAACCAAAACTAGAGTAGTAAATGAGCCTATCACCCCTCCTATCCCGAGTGTCTAACATCTTGCCATCTCTAATAGTGTCAGATCTATCTTACCTATGTCTATTATAAGATGTTCTTCCATATGCTCCATTAGTTTTGTCCTCATGTCCATGGTTGATTTGAAGAGGTCCCTATTCTTGCAAATCTAACAAACTCTGAAGTAATATAGCATTCACCTTGGCTTGTTTGTCTTGTGCGTACATGATTTTTTCATTGTACACTTTTCAACCCCTTATTTCTTCCTTCCAGCTTCTCAATGTGTCTGCCAAGTTAGAAGAGTGCCCCACACCATGCTGTCCATCTTATGCATAGGTAGATTCTATGTATTCTACCACCTTGCTAGCCATTTGATCTATTTTATTCAAGGCTTACTATGTTAACTAAACCAAATCACCATAAATCAATTTGCCTTAGCGCAAATCGAGGAGGATACCTTGTCTACAATATCATAAAAATAGCATGATTCATGTACAACATAACCATAATAACATATAGACATACATCAATAAGTACATCAACACATAACCATCATACTAACTAGGGTCTAGCCATCAATGCAAGGCCATATCAACAATGTGTGTTATGACATCATTCATTGCAACAACCAATACTCTAGTATACACATTTCCTCATGCAACTATCCACCTGCATAAGCAATGGCTAATGTTGGAATGGGGTCCCCATGGTCTAATTTTTGAGTCAATTTATGTAATATTGTAAAGTCTCCACATTATGAGGAGCAAAGCATGAATAGCATAGAATGTTAAGAGTTAAATGGGTTGTTAGGCAAGTTTAAGCCCCTTATTTTGTAAAGGGATGGCTTGCTTTGAGTAAACAATGACCTCTTCCCATGGTTCGCATACCATGATAATGTAATGCAAAATATATAAAAGGGAGTCATATAGGAGTCATTAAGTAACTTGATGAAGTGTATGAATAAGATTTTGTGTCTGTAATTATGTATTTGGGCGAAGGGGAAGGCTCCTATAGCTGAGTGCGTGAAGACCTTGGTAAGTCCGCAACTGTGTGTGCAGGCCCTTGCAGCTGTTTGCGCACGGTCTGAAGAACTGTATTCATTGAAGATCTAAAGTAATAAATTATATTTGAAACAAGTATGTGAAATTCGCTTTATATTCACATGTTTTTGTGTTTATGCTTAGTTGTGGTTCGATTCTCTGTGATATTTCTTTAATTTCATCGTGAAGGTCTAGAGCTGCTTTTATGTGATAACTTATGCATGTTAGAACACTTTGTCGAAGCTCATCGATCTATTTAGGTATAAATTTATTTAAGTCTATGATTCTAAAGATAAGGGTTTTTGAAGGTCATATCGAGCCCTAGATTAAAGAAATGCCTCACTGCTACATGACATAGCCTTATGGATGCAAAAACATGGTTCTAGCATCCCCCAATACTACCTCGGGTGAGACTACAGTCTGCGCTAAGTGGAATATTGTTGAAAGGGTCGATAGTATATGCTTTTGTTGGTTAGCATAACTAACTCTAAACTTGGGTCTAAGCCCACTCATGAAAACAAATGTTTTCATTGCTTAAGGATCACAACAATAACTAACATTGCAAATCGCGACTTCGTGGAGGAAAGTTTAGCAAAACTACTTATGTTTGAGGAGGATCATCTTTTTCTTGGTTTTCATCACCAGATACAGAAAGATATGGATGCTCGCCACCATTAAGAAGCACACTTTTAAGACTAGATATTTGGTACTTATGTATGACATCAAATTCACAAAGTTTTCGAGGAAGTTTCAAATGCATTGGCTGGGACCCTATGTGATCGAGGATATTTTAAATTGTGGCATAGTTCAACTCACAAAGTTGAATGGGGAGTTGTTTTTTGAAAATATTAATGGAATCATATTGAGGGTATATAGGGGCGATCCCATCCCTACAATGATGCAATGATTATATGATAGTAGGAAAGTATTAGTGCTTGAGGTAGATTAAAGTATGCATAGGACTATAAACTAATCTGCAAAGAAATTATTACGTCGAAGAAGGTGAGTTACAGTATGTTTGGGGGGATGGCCCAGGTGGAGAAAGTTGTGACAATGTAACTGCACCATAAAAGAGGGTCTAGCGTACCCTACCCAAAATGTAACTGTTGGAAAAATTACAGTTGATTTGATCATGACTTTTCCATTAAAGGGAGTGGGGGAAGTGCATTTAAGGAGCATACCTATTAAAATTTTCCTCCAAATTCACATTTATGAGGAGGATATGAAGGAACTCAAGGAACTTGAATTTGAATTTGGCTATAAATATGGCATCCCACTATACATTTAGACACATTTCCTCTTGAAGAAATTTGGGGAGCTTTTACACCTGAGTCTGAGCAGAGCAAAGTCTTGCATGTTTAGTGAGGATTGGCAGGACGTCTACTAGAATTTATGGAAGAAGGCTTAATGAAAATTATGAATACTACTCCTACACACACCACATCTCCTAGATTGACAATATCGAAGCCCAAAATTGCAGGAGCAGCAACAACATTGATAGATACAACAAAAGGAACAACAAAAAAGAAGAAGAAACAGTAGAAAGCACCCATAAGGTAGTCACCTAGGAAGGTGTTAGCTGAGGAGATGAGCAAGGAAAATATCGGAAAAGAGAGAAAGAAGTGACCAGTGCAATTGATTGACTTAGACGAGGAAGAACTTGACACAGGATTTGAGCACGCAAGTGTTGATGAGGCTGAGCCAATTTCATGGTTACCTCCATACATGCCACTGAGAAAGCTGACTTCTAAGGTGAAAAAGGACCCCCGTGTAGTAAAAGTTTCCATTTGTACAACTTTCCTCCCCGAAGATGTGCCCTTTGAAGGAGTGTTTCTCGCACAGCTATCGAAACTCTGCATGGAGGATTGGGATTTGTCAGACAAGGAAAAATTCTCTCATTTTGACTGAGAAAATACTTGAAGATGGTATACTATGAGGAGGCCAACATAACACAAGTAGAAAAATGACATGGTAGGCTAGGATTTAGTGCGCCAGTTTACTTAATATGTTGATTGTAACTCATTTTGGTTGCAACAACATCAATAACATATGTGTGCACCAGTTGCTGGCTTTGGTGCATGATGGAACCTTATGGCTTGGGGAGAGGATCCCAATTGACGCTGTGTTGATCAGGAGGATCACCGCGCTACCATGTGCAAGAGCAGACCCTACCTATGCTTTTGTTGGAAAATCTCAAGAAAAGAATCTCGCAGACCAAGTGAAGAAATATTTCAATGTCATCAAGAAATCATGAGGCTACATTGTTAACTTGATTTCTAATAATGATGTTACCTTTGTCACGTCCATCCTAGCTAGTAAAATTATGAGGAAGTGTAGGGAAGATGACGTGCCAACCCCAGTGATTTAGTTCACAGTGCAATGTAGCTAAGGGGTGTAGTTTAATTGGGTAGGATACCTCTGCCAGTAATTTTTGGATGATTGTCGTAAGGCCTAGGAAGATGGGAAACCATTCCATTATATGTGGCCTTTGTTGTTGATTTCTTTGATAGCCTAGAGAAGCCTCAATGAGTCACAGTTACCTAATGTTGACCCATAATTGTATCAAGCCAAGAGGTACGCTTCATTGTGGATTTTGAAAGATCCAAGTTGGGTGGTTGAGAATAAGTTATTTTGTGTGTTGTTTGAGGTGGATCTGCACACCATAGTCAGCCAGAAGCCACAACTATCACTGGTTTTATCAACCCAATATTATGGAGTTGCGAACTTCAAAGAATATTTCCACAATGTATACATAAGGGCAAGAAAAAACTAGAGTGCATATGGTTTGAGTTTCCCTATTTGGTCACAAAACAAGATATTTTTTCTGTAATCTTTAACTGGTCAAGTGTGTGGCTGGACCCCAGCAAGGAAACTGAAGGAGACTAGGTAGGTACTATAAAAGCAAAAGTTATGCTGATGGAAGACCCCAAGAAAGTGCCTCAAAAAGGTCACTGTAGACCTGGGGAAGAATACTACGTAAGAGGCAAAGTGCGTAGACAAAGAGGAGCGAGACACGGAGGAACTAGAGAAGGGTGGAGCCAAGCCTTTTAAGGAGACAGAAGATATTGAGTCTCCTTTCATCCTAAAGAAGAGGAATAAAACCACCACTAAAGGTGCATGAAAGAAACATAAATCTAACAAGACCTCCAACAATGAATCAATGGTCCTCGCTAAGGGGAAGATTGATCAGATTTGTGACACTATGTGCTTAGTTATTGAAGACATGTGGGGACACATAGACGATCAATACAAGTCAGTACTAATCCAGTTCCAACAGGGCCTCAATGAGCTACAAGTCCAAGTGAGTGTGATTCAAGCAAGTGTGGTTGAGGTGAGTGAGAATCAAGCGAGCATGAGAACGACAAGTGCGACACCAACATTACCTTCAATGTTGGCTATAACCACAAAGGTCTGCAAAGTAACCATTCTAGGAGGGTCGTTGTGCTTTACTACCACAACAGATCAGGAAACAATAGCATATGGAAGGAACTCATAGTTGAAATTTATAACATTTCCCATTCAAGAATTACATGAACTCCACCATGGATTATATGTCGAATTAAAAATCTAGGAAGAGTGGTCGCTTTGTGTAATCAAAGATATCAACACACACAGTGAGAAGCTATCTGATGAAGCTGCCAAAGCCATCCATGATAGGGACACAACCACTGCGCATAGGCAAGAGCTAGAGGAAGCCATCACCCAGACCTGCATTGAGCTCTCAAGCTCCTCATATAGACTCAAGAAAATTTCAAAGAGAAGCTCCACAAGAAGGAAACTACTGTGAAGTATTTCATAGCAGAGGTTGAACAAGTCAAATATGAGATGCAGATGCACGTTGTAGATCTATAGATGAAGCTATATCCAACAACACCTCTACAATTTCGAGAGTAGCATGAGGCTACTATTAAGGCTGAAATGGAAGTCCTAGAAGTTGCAATTAATTAATGAAAATAGATCATTGAGAGCACCATGGGGATGTGAGCCTCACTATAGGAGGACCCACATGTACAGAAGATCGAATCTAACATTAGGGATACACAACTACAATTTGATGAAATTAGGGAAACAACGTAGACCATAGCACATGTGCAATGATTCTCAAGACCCCAGGAAGGGAAGTCTATTCAAAATTAGATAAACAAGTTGTGATGAAAAGCCTCAATCATTTTAGTGAGAATGCAGCCTTGGGCCAAGGAAGCTAGTTATATCTCTTAGGTTATAGAGAGCAAACTAAAAGGCATGCAATAGATGCAAAGGACTATTGGCTTGGTAGTAGAGGGACCAACTAATAAGAATTTGGTGTAGGATGTTCAGTAGGCCGCGACGTAGTACACAATAGAACTTCAAGCAATGAAGACATATTTCAGTGGCCTTAAAGTGCACATTGAGGAGATACCAGTGGAGTGACTCAGGACAAATCACATCTTTTTGTTGGGGACCTATTGGGATGGGGTCCCCCAGGTCTAATTTTTGAGTCCATTTTTGTAATACTGTAAATTTTCCACATTTTGAGTAGCGGAGCGTGAATAGCGTGGAATGTTAATATTCAAAGGGGTTTTTAGGCAAGTCAAAGTCCCTTATTTTGTAAAGGGATGGGTTGTTTTGAGTAAAGAATGAGATCTGCCCATGGTTCACAGACCATGGTAATGTAATTTAAAAGATATAAAAGGGAGTCATCTAGGAGTCATTAAGCAACTCAATGAAGTGTCTGAATAAGATTTTGAGTCTGTAATTCTTTGTTCTAGCTAAGGGGAAGGCTCATGGAGCTGACTATGTGGAGACCTTCGTAAGTTCGCAACTGAGTGTGCAGACACCTGCAGTTGTGTGCGCAGTGTCAGAAGAAGTGTAGTCATTGAATATATGAAGTAATAAAGTATATTTGAAGCAATGTTGTGAAATTCTCTATGTATTCACATGTTTTTGTGTTTATGCTTAGTTATGGTTTGATTCTCTATGATATTTCTTTAATTTCATGATGATGGTCCATAGCTACTTTTATGTGATAACTTATGCATGTTAGAACACTCAAGCAAAGCTGATGGAGCTATTTAGGTTTAAATCGCTTTAATTTTGTGATTCTAAAGATAAGGGTTTGCAAAGGTTGGATCATGCCCTAGATTAAAGAAACACCTCTCTACTACATCACATAGCCTTCTGGCTGTAGAAACCTAGTTTTAGCATCCCCCAATACTGCCTCGGGTGAGAGTGAAGTCTGCACTAAGCGGATTGTTGTAAAAAATGATGGTAGTTTAGGGTTTTGTTGGTTAGCACAACTAACTCTAAACCTAGGTCCAAGCCCCCTTAGTCCAACACCTAATCAACTACACATAAGCATAACAACATGTATTTGAGCATAAGTGATCAATTGTTATAATCAACCTACAAGACTTATGCATGTAACCAAATAACTAAGAATGCAACCCAACATACAAGGATTTAATCAAGCTGCATATAATTGTATAACCAGTCTTATACTCATGATGATGTATTCCATTAAATAGACATCAAGTTTCTCATTATAACCTTACTACTACCATGACCAATACGATGTTGTGCGACAAGCACATGGAATGCAAGTGTAAGAGCCACACACACAACTGACATGCATGCATGACCAACATATTCACCCATCTTTGTAGCACTAAATATGACCCAAAGAGAAGGTAACCAAGTACTGGTACCAATCTATAATACCCCATCCTAGGTCTACCCAAAATAAGCATGTGAAACAAGGTAAACATGAGGAGAGATGCTACTATAATCAGATTCGACCTCCTATGTCACCTTAAGAAAGGGGAATCGACAAAACATCACATACAGTCATCCAACATCATCAATAAAACCGTTAAGAGGTAAGTCATCCACTTAGACAGCATTTCCTTGAGTCCCACTACTATTCTGTAGCTCTTAGGCCATAGTCACTCTCATGCTATGGGAAAGGAGGCGACCAAAAACCCAAAGTCACTCTCATAGGCCTGCTTGCTAGCAACTGTGTAACCAAGTTGCTATTTCTGTGTGAGTGACCCATGGATTTAAGCCACTTTTCATGCCCAGAATCCTGGCCTTTGCCTAGAACTTGTTGTAACTCCTAGAATTCATTAAAAACATAATAAAAATGTTGATCAATCAAAAATCCCCCTCAGGACTAGGCCTGAGCATCCACAACCAGGAGTGAATTATGTCGAACACTTGGCATCAATGCAACCTATAGGTATAGGATATCAGACAAAGCATAAATGATTGAAACAACTTATGAAACATAACCAGAGGGATCACTTCCTTCTCCATTGAACTACTACATCATCAATTAGGTCTTGCATCCATCCATTTAACAGTTAAAAGTAAATATATGAAATAACCATGACATAAACTAGCATAAAACCATATAAATATCAAATATATGACAACCATTAAATCCACATATAAATCAATGCAAAAGTAAGAGAACTTAGCTTTTATTAATCATAAGCAAATCTGACCAAGTTCGGGACTTCCACGTACCACCCGACCATAGACATGGCTGAACCAAATATCTCTTTTAGCCACTCACCCTCATGCCATATTCTAAGCATGAATGTGTGATCTCATAGAACAACCAATCAAAGAACAACTAAGGGAATCCAGAGGTTAAACCACATCCACCCTCACCAAACATTGATCACACCAAAATTGGTGCTCTGATCACAACCAAATAGAACTTGGAATTCCATTACGAATCCATCACTATCCTTGAGGAATTTTTCATCTCCTTGTCTCCCAGGTCTTACCGCAATCCAAACCCTGATTGCTAGGCCCTAAACCAAGAAATCTCCCTCGATCTTTATCGTGTATCCTTCCAAAATCGATAAAGGGATTCCTAGGCCTTTGCGAATGAACCTTGCAACCACCACCTCTCGGATTCTAAAATCGATCCAACAATTTCAAAGTTCTAAAATCGAAATAAACATCTCAACATATAATGACATCCAAAAAAAGCCAACGCTAGGTTGAAATCCACTGTCATAACCCGGAAAATTCATGCCACTGACATCAAGAGAACCTTACACCAACATGAAAATCCATGCATGTCAAAACTAGTTAGGAAATCACACATGCCAAAGATTACCTTTGACTATTCCTGTTGATGTTACCTAATCCTGCTTTCTTCTCCTTGATCCTTGCTTGCCTTCCTTTCCTTTTCTCCAAGCTAGAGTTCTCCCAAAACACTCTAAGTGACCAAGAGAGTGAGAGAGGGAGAGAGAATAATAAGAGAGCTCCAAACTTCAACTAACAAAAGATGTGAACTAGTCCTCAGAACCTTTTTTATGCATGAGGCTTCTAATTTCTTCATTTTCCATTATTTTCCTTCAATTTCATCCTCACATGCAACCTATGACCTTTCACCTTACTTTTCTCCCAATTTCCTTTATTTTCATAAATATATGTTCCAAAATGCTTTTTTTCCTTTTAATGCTTTTGCCTTAGCCATTTCCAATTTTCCTTAGCCAAAACACACATCCAATGATGCCCACTAGGATATATTTGCCTAACATTCAACTTGGAATATGTGTCCCTCACCCATGGTATTATATTTCCTTTATTAACTTTTATTACATGAATTTTTCACCACGGTTATTACATTACATAGAAAATATTCCTGCTTTAACTACCCTTCTAATATTCACCTTGCACTCCCTTGCTTTTCTTTACTTGTATTTTACTTTCTTGTGTCGAAGTGGTCTTCCTCTCTCCTCCTGGATCTCTATTCATTCCAAAGGTAAAGTTGTCCAAAGATGAAAAATGATCAAAACATTGTCAATTATTTCTCAAATGTCTTTTTATCATTGATATATGTTGTCTCCTCCTTTCCCTTTCCTCTTTTTCTTTCAGTTTCCTTTATTTTCTCTATAATTTCCCTTCCATTCATATTCTTGTCTCTTCATCTTATGTTTCTCCTATTTTCCTTTATTTCTTGTATTAATTTCCATTTATTGTCACACTTTCACCAATGCCAATGTCAATTTCCATAGCCATTAATTAACCACAATTATACCCAATTTAATGTTTTTCCCTCTATTAATCTTGGAATACATGTCCGATGATGTTGGTTTTATTTTTCCTTTATAGTGTCCTCTCATTTACATGGACAATCAACCCGAGGTTGTTATAGACCCCTCCCCCTTGAGAGAACACCATCCTCAATTTTCGATGACACTTATGACCAACCAAAAACTACTGAAAATGAAACATGTTGCTTATTGGAGCTTTATAACACAACTCATTGCAATATTTACAATTACAACTATTGAAAAAATGGAAAACATATTGCTTATTGAACTTTTATAAACACAACCCATTGCAACATTTACAATGAAAACACACTGACACACACACACACACACTTTATATATATATATATATATAGATACCGAAAACCCATTTTCTTCAACCATCAAATAAAGAAGGATATAATGCCCACATGTGATTATCCATCTCCCATGTAGCTTCATCGAGCCCAAAGTGCTTCCACTATATTTTAACTTTCTCTATTGCTCATTTCTAGAGCATGTGATGTTTCCAGTGTAATATGCATTGAGGATCTGGCTAAAACTCTCCCTTTAGTTCGACCAACAATATATACCAATGAATCATGTGATCAACATCTTGTACATATCTCTTAATCAATGAAACATGGAAAAAATCATGGTCTTTGACCAACAACAGAAAATCAAGTTTGTAGGCCACTAGTCCAATACTCTTAAGGATCTAAAAAGTTCCACAATACCAAGGTGTCAGCTTCGTACATGACCCAATCCTTAAGGATCTTTTCTTGTACTTCATAGACAAGTACACTTGCTCCCCAACCTGAAACTTCTTGAATGCTCTATGTTGATCCTCAAAAATCTTCCTTTTTTCATTTGCTAACTTGAAATTTATTTTAATATCCTACACCTCCTACTCCATCTCTACGGACAAATCTGATCCAATCAACACCCTATTCACTGGATCACTCCCACTAATAGTAGTATTGCAACTCTCCCCATAAAGAGCCTCAAATGGACTCATATTCAAGGATTCCTAATACCTTTTATTATAAGAAAACTCCACCACTCGAACATACTCCTCCCACTTCCTTTTTCGATACATGACATAGATCCGCAACATATGCTTAATGATCTTGTTAACCCTATTTGTCTATCGATTTATCTACGAGTGATATCAAGGAAGGTCTTCCCTATAACTACCATGTGGCTAATTTGGCTTTTCTTTCAATAGAGTAACATAGACTTGAAATTATTTATTGATATTAAGCAACCACACCTATGCAACTTCTTTGGACTCCCGATCATATCTTGGGGGTCTAACCTTCTTGAATTTTCCTTGTAGTTCCATTTTTCTCATCCTTCCATGCTTTGAAATAATTTTTTTGTGAGATCCACTCTTCCTCCCCCTAAGATCTAGCTTATTTTCTTTGAACCACCTCTTTAGAGGTCCTTCGTTTGGATGTCTCTCCTCGATCATCTTCATCCCTTAGTGTTTCCATAGTTTTAGTATTAGACCTTTCTATTAACTTTTTAAAGTGTTTCTCATGTTATGCACTAGTTTTTAACAACATTTCATGTCTTGCATGAAGGTTCACTAACTCTATCCTTATATGCATTACCATATTTACTATTCCCACTATAGGAATTTGCATTTTCACTTATTCACCTATATCTTATCTCGATGGGGTTCTGCCATCACTTATCCCATTTTCTTACTCTTATTCTTATTTGGTGAAAAAACAAACATTCATTTGGCTAAACAAAATTGTGGTTAACTTAAATATCATAGTGTTGTGACCTATTTTTCTCTAATACCATATGTAATATCCTCCAATATCACTCATAAAATAACTATGAGTTACAAAATAATTATTTTTAAAAATACTACATGCATTATTTTCCAAATTAGCTAGATGACCCTTGAATTATACTTCATAGGGGTAACACCACGTTGTTTTTCAATTTTTATTTTTGTCTCTTCAACAATTAAGTATTATTGTATGGTATTTGAATTTTTAATTGGCTTGTCACCCAAACTTGGTTGGACATGGTATTGAACTTTACTCATATGTTTCTTCGTTGTTCAATGTCTCCTTTTACAATTTCATACTATGGCTATGCTAGTGCGTTTCTCTAGCCAACCTACCCCCATAGCTTAGGGATAAGGATTATTATTATGTTTTCCTTGATACCATAACCCAATAGCTATATCATTATATCAATATTTAACAGATATTTTCACAACTACAATTGACCTTATACAACATAAGACATGGCATTACATATATATATATATATATCATTGGTATTACTTTTGAATTGCTTCTCTCTCAGGAAGTTTATATCCTCTACTACACAATCAAAGGTTCTTGATCCTTTAAGGCCCCCATGGAACCTTATGCATTTGTGGAGGCCTAATTTTTTCAGTCCATGTGATGAAAACACATGGAAGGAGGGGTTCAGGCCCCATTCAACCCTTGGAAATGCATCTTCCTTAACGATGATGATTTATTTGGGTTTAATCAAGGGTAT
This sequence comes from Pinus taeda, assembly GCA_000404065.3. Taxonomy (NCBI): domain Eukaryota; kingdom Viridiplantae; phylum Streptophyta; class Pinopsida; order Pinales; family Pinaceae; genus Pinus; species Pinus taeda. The sequence continues at coordinate 183,979 of APFE030008654.1, read as the reverse complement.
CAATTACTTCGACTCCTTTATAGTAACTACTACCCTCAACCTCTTCACCGCATTCGTCTCATTTTCATTTGCATAAGTTGAGAGTCAAGATTTGCAACCTCAAGGGTAAGTTGATAATGACAAGGGTTTTATCATGTATTCAAATATCTTACCACCATGATTCTATTTTTCTTGCTTTGTATGTCATTGAGAATGAGGGTTGCTTGCCTGCTCAGACAGAGTCTGCACACCAAGTCTTAAAATTGACCTTCACACTCTATCCACTTATTTCTCTTTACCATATTTATATCTTTGTGCAGCTCATGCTAAAGTTATTATAGATTAAAATTCTTAATTTACATGTCTAGGTGGTATATATTCAGGTCAAATCATGGATTTCCTTAGGGATTCTAGTCTTGGAAATCATCTCCCAGAGGGATTTCAACAATGTTATACATTTCTCATGGCCTCATTTACAATAATTTCTTAGAAGTAAGTTTAAATTTAAAACCCTAACTCTATTATTTTCTTGAAGGTTTTATTTATATATTCGATACTCAGGCATTATTTTCTTTGTAATAGGGTATTGAAGAAGCTATTTCCCCCTCCCTCGTCAAAGGTGAGATATTGGTTTCCATCAAATTATTTTTACATAGTCTTATGAAAATATCCTAAGTAATTTGAGGCCTCACTAAGGGATTTCTTCTTCTTTATTAACAGGTTAGTCAGTAGCCACACTTGGGTTTTTTTATGAGGCATTTTCCAGGTTTAAATACTTGCAAATTTTCTTCTTTCCACTACATCCACTATATGTGCTACTTTATTATTACCCTTTATAGGTTCTTTATCCCGTATTCATGATTCAACTTGTCGAATGGATACGTAAAATTTGGTTGTAGTTAAGGTAAATAGAAAATGGTTATAACTAGTTAGGGTTTCTAATGTTTTATTGTATATTTTTCTCAAGGGTTTATTAGAAATTTTGGGTAGGAGCATAATCGCTATAACTATATTGCTTATTTTCTATTGAGAGTTTTCCCTCTTTGTTAACTCAAAAATTTTGTATTATATTATATGAATTATGGCCAAAGCCTACATGGTCAGAGATAAGATTCTTTTTCTTCATTTTGTGAAAAGAAAACTATATATTTATTTCTTTGAGATATTGCTTGATAATTTAATCACATTCTTGGTTTTTATGACCTTCATAGCTTTGTTTCATTTCTGTTTTCTATGCACACTTTTAATGAAAATTATTTATGGTTATTAAATATGCAAAATAGCTTATATGTGGTGATGAATGCATACATATAATAACTCTATGGTTATTATTTAGATTTAAAAGCACAACTAGGCCAAAAGCCTAATGGACTCCTGTCATGGGCTACCACCTAAGGCTTTTCTTTAGGCCCTACTATTATCTTTCCCAGGACTAAATTTGTCTTGGCCAGTTGATGAGGTTCCTTTCCTTGTGGGCCTACAACATACTAAATTGGGAAAAAAAAATTAAATCTAATCAATTGCATTACATACTATCTTATAATAATTTTCTTTTACTATAGCCTTCAATGAACTAATTTTCTTATTCAAATGAAAAGTTACTAAGTAAGATAGATGTGTTGCATATTTCTATTTTTCATTATGTTGTAGCAGCTGCAACACCCTCCAAAATTTTGGCTTGCATCCAATTTCGGATCCTCCCTTAGATTTTTACTTAATTTTTGCAAGCACTTGGGCTCACGGGAGCTTCACTCGGGGAGCAATACCATATGAGGTGGGTGTGGTGAAATAAAATTATAAGTGTGGACACAAACAATTCCTTTGTCTTGATAGCAGGTCTAGCCATTAACAATACATTCTATGGAATATTTCCTTAGGTTAGAACAAATTAAGAGGGCCTACCTATTAGTACGCTTATCCTGTTTGGTGGTGACCTTCCCTGCTTGCTTCAACTATCTCCTGTTTCCTTCTTCGAACAGCTGAAACAAGTAAACAACAACAAACAACAACCGTGATAATAGACAAATTGTAATTCAAAATAATTAACAAGTCAAGAAACATTAAGCCATAAACATGTGAGATGTCACATTATGTAGGAAATCAATTGATGGTTGCATAAATATTAAATCAAGAAGAGATTACAACCATTGTCTTGACATTGCCGTTCTCCTCCAACAAAACCAAGTTCCCACACAGTTCTGTTAGCATTCCATGATGGCCTCAACAATGATAGTTTTAAGGCTCTTCCCTTTAGGCTTCACACTAATCCAAATTCACACTTCTCCCTCACACACAACTAGATAGATAAAACTATGAATAGCTTGTTGTTTACTCCAATGTTAATTAGCACTAGCACACCAACATTAACACTTCAAGACTAGCTTGTGTTTGGGAAGAAGAGAGGTTTATATAGCATGAATGGATGGGAGATGGTTCCTCTTCTCATGGGACAAGGTCTTATCTCTTGAGGTAGTTCCATCCTTACTGGGGAAAGGAGCCCAAGCTAACATCATCAACATCATCTGGCCCAACAATTTACTAGACTTCTGTTACGAAGCTTATAAAGTTGGAAGCTTCGCCTCCTTATTTAAAAAAGTTTCTGAAAGAGGATTGGTGTGACTAGAACAAATCTCAATCACTCTGGTTGGCACTAGGGATAGTGTTAATCCCCACATATCGGCATGTGGAGAACAAGGATCATTAGTGTCAGTCTTGTAAACTAGGAAAAATAGAATATTTTTGGGAAATGATGTAAAAGGGAATTGTTCTTCTCATGAAGAGGGACACTATGGGAGTTTCTTCATGAAAGGGAAGAATGTAGGTTTCACTGTAGAGTTCCTACGGGATCAAGGAACGGGTAGTACAGGGATAGTGACAAAGTGTTGTGTAATAGATGCCCCGTAAAGTGTGAAGGTCAAACTAGAGTGAGGGATGAGATGCTTTATGAATCCGTGCAGGTAACCAGAGATTATCGTTGAAAAAACTACAAGCAAGTACAAATACATATACATAACCAAAAACTCTGTCAAATGATATATGAATCGTGGTATGGACACAGCCATCCAGAGAATGATCATGTAAATGGATCCAGGCATGGGCGCAATCATCTAATAAAGAGGATCATAATGAAACCAAGGTATGGTCGCAACCATCCAACAATGAGAAGGATCCCATATGATAACTCATGGTATGGTCACAACCATCCATCTAAAATAGACATGTATATCAACATAATCATGTCACTTCGCCTTGCAACCTGGACATTTGTAATCTGAGTGCAGTGTCTTACACTCTGACATGACCCGATCAAAGTACAAATTATAACATGTGAATAGATGTGTTGACATTTAGCATGGTAGAAAATCTCTTGATTACCAACCAATGATGTAAATTGTTAACAAGTGAGAGAGAAACCACCAATAACGACAATGGTCTTGAAGGTACTATCAACACAATTCATAGAATGTGAATAGAGGAACTAAAGTTGAACACCTATGAAATCACTAGATGAAAAGCCAATGATGTGAACTTGTTGTCGAGTGTGAAGAAATTAGCATTAGGGCATGCAAGCTCTAAGGTACCAGAAGGGAGTCTCTCTATCAACTTCCTGGATAATGAGTTGAAGTCAACAGGAAGAGACCATGTTGAAGGAGGGCCATAATGTATTCCACATCATCAACACGAGACAAAGAGATGCAAAATGATTTTGGATGATACAGAGAATGAGGGATAAGTGTAACTGTAGGAGAAAAAATGTTGAACGTATAATGACATGACTAGAAGTTTGGCAGCTTTTGGATCCACAGGATCGGTGGTCATGATGATGTGGAAAAGATAAAATGGAAGGAAAAAATGAACGACCCAACCCAAGAAGGTCAACGATAAAAAGGAGGATATCACAACTTGACATGAAGCAGAATGTGTCATGTTCAAGAGTGAGTTGCCGAAACAACTTATTAGATTTCTAAATTTTCCCCCACCATTCCTCGCAGGTACTACAATTATTTTTTAATCATAAGCTTGAAGGGGATAGCATATGCTTGCACTGTAATTTCATCCTTCAAGTGAATCCGACCTAGTAATTTTAACAAGCCCTAGGAAGGAGAAGCTCATGTTCATCATGGTGACGAATTCAATCTCATTTTAATATTTTAATGAGTCCGAGAAAGGTGTAACTCGGTATCATTTTCAGGTTTAGAAAGTTTCAAAAAGAAATGAAAAAGAAAACTCCACATGGTCCCTTTTCGTACATTTATGTCTCTTGAGCCCGAAAAGGTAGAAAATGATACTTGAGAGAACTTCTTGACCATTTCATTCAAGGATTACCTTTTCGTAAAGAGTGCATCCCGGCCCGAAAAAGTGGTAAACATATATTTGCTGCATGATGTTTCACATCCGTTAACAAGTTTAAAAAAACATGAGTTTGGCTATATTTTTGTGTTTAAAGGGTTAGAAAAGTGCTTGAAAGTGGACCCCCCATTTTATTCTCTTTAACGAGTCAAAAAGGGAAAAAATACTTGACAACCTTTTCATGTTTTGTGAGTTAGAAAAGAGCTTCAATATGACTCTTCCTAGAGGAACGAGTGATATAAAGGGTAGCAACTAGTTCCAGCAATGGAGGAACTTCTTAAAACATGTAATGGTCAAGAGGCTAGCTAACAAAACCACTCATTATAGCAGCCCTTCAAGAAAGGAAAATAAACCAAGTGAAAGCATATGATCGGCCAAAGAGATGGTGGTGATGGAATGAAACAACCAAGGCTCATATAGCAGAAATTAGCTGATAAAAATGATAATCACAAGATGTAAATTGGGGATGGGTTCATTTTTACACAAGCTTGAACCATGGGGAACTCTGATTGAATTCGGTTTCATGGTTACACAAGCTTGAAATGAAAAACTATGCTTGAGTTAAGTTTGCATGCCCCGAGCATAATGACTCAATCAAGGTACATGCCCCCCAAGCTTCATTTCATTCAACTAGGTGGATGGAATGAAGGTTCATTTGTGAGATCCAGAAAAGACTTGACTGGGATTTTACGAGATCATAATCAAAGACTCAATTTGGAAAAGGGAGATGTTTCATTTTTTAACGAGGTTGACATAGTAGAATAACTATCCTCAAGACCCCTTGTTTCATTTTTTAAGGAGCTTGACACAAGACCAGGAACCATGCTCCAACCCCTTATTTCATTTTTTAACGAGGTGGAAAGAGAGAAAGAACTATCCTCATGACTCTTGTTTCATTTTATAACGAGATTGACACAAGACAATGAACTATGATCATAACATTTGTTCATGAAACATATGATAACATGGCTCCCAAGATGTCTTCACTAGATGCAAGAACCATACTCTGTGAGGAATACATGTTAATTGGTACCGTAGAGAGATTGGGTTCCAATGCTCCCAGTACATAATGTACTATACCATCTATTTAATCATCAACAGATGTGGAGATGGAAGGGGTAGCCACATAATTGATCTATGGTGGGGAAGGTACTACTTGCAAAGAAAAACTGATAGGGGAGGATGGCTATAAAGGAGGCACTTGTTGTCCAATGAACAAAAACTAATTAATAGTCACAATTCTCCCTTCATGCAGAAAACAAACCACACGAAAAATTGAGGAAACAAGAGCTCCCATGACATAAACATATTCATGTCCAAGGAGAATATTGAAATATAAAGGACCTTGAACTACCATCACATCTATATAGATGGTCTTCCCTTCCATAGTAATAGGGAACTTTGGAAGGACCCCCAAGGGTTGACTGGTTCCTCTGTTAAAAGCCAACAGATTCTGAGTGACAGGCATAAGCTATGGGGAGCCCAAAGCTTTCCAACTAGTAGAATACATGATGCTAATAGACGAGCCTTCATCTAATATAGTGCCATGTACTACCATATTATAGACTCGTACTATAATATATAAAGGCACATAAGATGGAAGGCAGAAAGTAGTCAATCGGCTCCAATCAAAAGAGACAACAAAACTACTTGGTGGGGGTAGCATATGATTGCCCCAATGCTATATAGGAATAGGAGAAGGACTCTTAAGAACAATTGGGATGGGAGGGTCACTCTTTGATTGATCAGAATATGAGGAAACGAGAACAACATGAGCAGTATGATCACCACACTCTACCGGAACAGAGTGAGCAAGTGGTAGTGGAACCAGGTTGACACTATTTTCGACCAATGGTTGGTCGAGAACAGACTCAAGGGAGTCTCGCTCAGGAAGAGTAGGATGGGCAAGAGATGAATCCAAGTCAATCTCTTTAACAACTAGGAGAGGGTTAGAAGAAAGCCTCTGATAACCAACACGAAGTTGGGGTTGAGGAGTTGCAAGGTTTTCCAAAACTTTGGAAGCTTTATCGATAAGAGGAAAAATGTGAAGAAGATGAATCCCTTCACATAACCTATAGGGGAATCTAATATTTCCCTTCTTCTCACCATCACTAGCCGAGGATGCAACATTGACATGATTTCTAGAGGTCGATGGGGATGGTCAATCAAAATTCTGAGACCATAGAAATAAGACTTTGGGAATACCAGGATAGTCTCGAAGGATATGGTCACGCTTACATAGCTTGCAAGAGAATCCATCCTTCTATGGAGGATGAGAAGGTTTGTCTACAGGAGTTGCATTTGGAGTAATAGCTGCATGATTGGCCTCTCACTTATCCGACTTCTTCTTCTTCATCATCATCTTCTTCTTCTTAGCCTCCTAGTTACTAGATTTGAAACATTCACCAGGCGAAGTAGAAGAAGAAGGTGGAAATAGGGGAAGAAGGTGAGAGGTCAATTTTACAATCAAAGTGATGTGATTCAAATGAAGGAGACGTTTTCACAGGAGTAGGGACACTTAGGACCATCGAGGTCGAAAATAACCAGAGAGGTAAACCAATGGTTGACCCAGGGAGGGACAATGTTTCCATATCAGGAGTACCAGTATTTCCAAAAGAAGGAAAAGGACCAGGATGCCCATCTGAGGAGAACCATTGACTAGTAGACTCTTAAAATGTTGCCATTGGAATCGAATTTTAGAGAAACACTAAGGAAGATAACTTTACCCAGGAATATTTCATGGGAAGTTAATTTTAAGACACTAGAACAAAACTTTGGCTTTTCATATTCTAAGAGTCGAGAAAAGGACGAAAGGTGACTCTAGTCACTTTTGGAATTAGCGAGCTCAAAAGGACAAGTGCTCGATGATATTCTAAATTGAAAGAGTAAAAAAGATTGAAAATGACTACTCAAGGTACTCTAGGCATAAAGGATTACCAAGTAATCGTGAACTGCAAAATACCTCCCGACGAACCTAGAAGTACGGATATGCAATCTCCCTCAATGTTGTGTTCGGTGTATCACGTTTACAAGGTGGTAGAGTCAGCTTTCTATAGATAAAGGATTGAAACCTAGTGGGGTCTCCCTTTATATACATGATGGTACAGGGAGCACAAGTCCATACTAGCATTGTCTAGTGCCAGAGCGAATGAAAGTTGCTAGGTTTTAAGACGCTAGAACATGTGTCTATCCTAGACCTCTAAATGTAAGTGTTAAGTTTCAATACTTAGGTTAATTCGACAAATTTTAACGGTTGATCTTGAATTAGGTTTTAACTACAAGGCCCTAGTGTTGTCATCTGACAAAACTCCTACTTGTAGCTATATGAGAAAAGAGATTTTTTTCTTCAATGAAAGTTAATGCGAATTGAGAGATAGGGAACACAAAACCAATGCAACAATTGAAGAATGAAATCTTTCACTAATATATGTCCTAAATGCACTTAATCTTACCTTAACAAAAAAATAAGTTTCATTTCATTTCCATGCCTATGATGATGCAATTCTAGCTACTCAATAATGCTACTAATGCAATATTTTCACCTAAGTAAACTAGAATGATGTTTTTGTTGAAAGTTGGCAACACAAAATTGCTAAAAATAGAAGTGCTAAAAATAGAAGTTCTATTTTTAGCAGTTCAAGTTGGATTCCTATTTTTATACAGTCCCTGGTCTAAAATAGGAAGTAAAATTCGAATTCGGTCTCACCAACAGTTTGAATATTAATTAATTAATTCTCCATGAGCTAATTAGTTAAGGAAAATCAAACTTGAAGTCTTTGTAAGAACATGCCATAATTTCTCCATTGATTGGGGAGTGTGTCCTTGATTTTCTCCACTGATTGAGGAATTAAGGATGAGTTCTATATTGAGAGGATCATTTGACTTAGTTTAACTTAGTCAAGTTCATTTAGATTAATTTAACAAGCTGTTAAATTAATGAGATATAGTTTGTTGATGCTTGCATGCATGTGACGGCTATTATTTTCAGATAAATGTGTATTCACTCATGGATAACTGATCCATGTCAGTACTGATAGAGACCCAGTTGAGATCAGAGAAGGGACAGTGTACTATCAATTGGATGAAAATTTTTCCTATAAAGGAAGCTCATCCATGATGAGGATTTATCTCGTTCAAGTTTGTGTAGTTAGATCAAAGGTTAGTGAGTGTGTGAAGAGGCCAATTCACATAGGTAGCAGCACTGGACCCCAAGGAAACTGCACAAGGAAATAGGAGGCTTGGAGGGCAGAGGAGAAGGTTTGTGAGAAGCCTTTGGCTGCGTATGAGCAGCAAAGGGATTGTACTGGGAGCTGGATAGCTTCCGAGCTAAGGCTTTGTATAATCCAGACTATATTTCCACTTGTATGATAATACAAAGATGGGGTTTTAGGCAGGTGCTTTCCCCGGGTAAATTCTTCTCTGTTATTTGTGAATGATTCCTTCTTATCAGTTATATGTGTTCTTATTGATGTTGCTCATGGTTGATTAAGCTTCTGCTAAATTATTTGTAGAAGTAGATCAAGTTTTTTTCTTTAGTACATTGCATTATTAGGTTGATCTACAGATGGGAAATTTCTACATGGTATTAGAGTTGACTGATTTGTAGAAAAATTCTACAAAATTCTACAGTTTTTCTTTTCATAAATTGCAAAATGAATCTTTCACATAAAGAAATTTAATGATTTTCTTCACAATTCTGAACAAACAAGCATCAATCAAATCCAAAGCATGATAAATGAAACTAAAAGCAACTTCTTCCCTAAATCGAACAAACCAAACACATAAATGCTTCAATCGACAAACCAAGCAATGTAATCTATGCATAGAAAGAGAAAAGAGACACTAGAAATAAGAGAACAAACAAGACTCTTTCACTCATTCAATTGAAAATAAAGCAATGGAGATGGGAGTTTGAAGAAGGGAGTTTGAGGGCCAAGACACACTGGCATGGGAATGTGAGAAATTCATATTTTTTCTTAACTCAGAGGCTGGAGCGAAAGCCTAACGGACAACTGGCACTGATAGGCACAACTTACATGACTGATCAGTACTACAACTAGCGTTGATGGCCTGGTCGATGCAACTACCTAAGTGACAATTAGGGCTAATCGAGGGATTGAAAGAAAAAATTAAAAGAGAACCTCACACAGGCATATACTTAACACATCATAGGGTGGGCTAAACAAGGCAAGCACACAAACCAAGCTAAATGAAGCTTTCTACTCAGGGAGAACATAATCAGAACAAGCTAAGAGCAAAAAATCAAGAGAGAAAGACACACTGGTCGAGATCTGGGGTGAACCCTAATCTTTACCTACAGGCATTGGTGTGACTACCTAACTGACAACAAGTGCCAGAAGGGGGTTGGCTCAACTACTTTTGAGTATATCATGCTAATCGGTGTGACTATCAGTGAAATAAGCATGCTAGTTGAGGATGAAAGGAAAAAATAAAAAAAAAATCCAGAGGCTGAGACTAGACTTACTATTGTAAATTTTAAACCCAGAGCAATGAACAAGGTAAAGAAGATAGAACTAGAGGGAAATGGTGATACTAGAAAAGTTCACAGAAAACCATGAAATTACAAACAAGCAAAGTAGAAGGATTGGTTCCCCAATGGAGTCGCCAATTTATGGTGAAGTAAAATTATAAGTGTGGACATAAACAATTCCTTTAGCCCGATAGCAGGTCTAGCCACTAACAAGACATTCTATGGAATATTTCCTTAGGTTAGAACCAATTAAGAGCGCCTACCTCTTAGCAATCTTATCCTGTTTGGTGATGAGCTTTCCTGTTCACTTCAACTATCTCCCGTTTCCTTCTTCGAACACTTGAAACATGTAAACAAGAACAAACAACAACTGTGATAATAGAAAAATTGTAATTCAACCTACTTAATCAGTCAAGAAACATTAAGCCGTAAACATGTGAGATGAGACATTATGTAGGAAATCAATCAATAGTTGCATATGTATTAAATCAAGAAGAGATTACAACCATTGTGTTGATGTTGTTGTTCTCCTCCGACAAAACCAGGTTCACACACACTTTCATTAGCATTCCATGATGGCCTCAACAATGATAGTTTTAAGGTTCTTCCCTTTAGACTTCATGCTAAACCAAATTCACACTTCTCCCTCACACACAACTAGAGAGCTACAACTATGAATAGCTTATTGTTTACTCCAAACTTAATTAACACTAGCACACCAACATTATCACCTCAACACTACCTTGTGCTTTGGAAAAAAGGGAGTTTTATATAGCATGAATGGATGGGAGAGGGTTCCTCTTCTCATGGGAGAAGGTCTTATCTCTTGAGGTAGTTCCATGCTTATAGGGGAAAGGAGCCCAAGCTAAGATCCTCGACTCCATCTAGCCCAACCGTCTACCAGACTTCTGTTACTAAGCTTCTAGAGCTCGAAGCTTCGGCTCCTTATTTAAAAAAAAATCCAAAGGAGGATCAGCATGACTGGAACAAAGCTTAATTGCTCTGGTCGATGCTAAGGATAGTGTTAATCCCTGCATATCGACACGAGGAGAACAAGGGTCATTAGCATCGGTCTTGTAAATTGGGAAAAACAAAAGATTTTTAGGAAATGAGGTAAAAGGGAATTATTCTTCTCATGAAGAGGGACACAATGGGAGTTTCTTCATGAAGTGGAAGCATGTAGGGTTCACTGTAGAATTCCTTCAGGATCAAGGAACTGGGAGTATAGGGACAGTGAAAAACTGTTGTGTAATAGTGGGTTCATATTGGGGGATATATATTGAGGAAAAAAACACATGATATATTCAACATATATTAGGGGTTAAATTGTTTTTATATTGGAAGGTGTAAGAAATGGAGCTCAAAGTTAATGAAAACAATATAAAGAGGTATACAAAATGTTAATGAAAAAATGGATGCTTACAATATCTATTGAAAGTAGGGGTTTTTTATATTAGGAAGGTGTATTGGGTCCATATTGGCTGGGGGGTAAATAATGTAATTTTTAGAGTTATTGTCCAATATGTAGTCAAATCAAGGGTATTGTTTAGTGAGCTTGTGTTGAGCCTTTGCACCCACCTTGCTTGACCGTTTCACAGACAACTTTTTTCATGTTTGTCGAAATGTCACACTTGGAGCCATGTTATGATCATGCACAAGGTCTCGCTTCTTGTGTGCAAGTTGTAATTTCTATGTAAACATCTGTCTCACTCCGACAGAAAGTTGTATGCACTATCGCACAAGCATCATCATGGTCATTCAATGATCTATCAGAAGTGTCATACTTGTCGCTCACACTGTCGGTCAGACATGTTGAGTATATGTTGTCTTCATGGTTTGAGGAGTCTTTATTATAGGCATATTTGGGCACATCAACCCCAAACTTATATGTTGATATATTAGGGCTCATTAACCCCTAAAAGAGTTGTTTCATACCCTAAAGGAACATAGTCATCTGAATAAATCATTCCCCAAAAGTTCCATCTAAGAAACCATCCAGACATTGCCTAAATTGAAACATACTGGCTGCTCCATTGGCAAAGTGCGATGCATACTGAGTGGTACATTACCAGGGTGCGATGCATACTGTTTAGGCCTTCTATAGCGTGTTATGGGTGAGGATGGACAAATGTCAGGGACATTTATCATTTGGTTGTTCATGGAATCTTCTAGAAACTTCTCTTGTTTCACTTACCTCTCTAAATTCGCCCAAGGATGAATAAGGGATATAGGAAATCATCTCCAATCCCTTCTCTTGTGGAACCAATTGTAACAAGTGGAATGACACTAGTCAAACCCCATAGATGACTCACACCCTTGCAAAGATCTATATATGGATCCCTCATCCAAGAGAACTAAAGGCTGGAATATTGTGAACTGCAAGGAAGTGCTGATAGTTTGTAATTGAGGAGAGAGCATTCTATTCTTGTTGGTGTGATCTTGCTATTTCATGAGGTGAAGAGGATCAAAGCTAGGAGGATGATGTTGGATCAAACAACTGGGTTGTAATTCTCCTTTCTATTAATAAATCTCTTCAAGTTTTCTCCCATATGATTGTGAAATTGTGAATATTATCATTTGTAAATGCTATCATTTGTTTGTTATATATATGATTCTGTAATATTTATGTTGTAATAGATCATGATGCTTTGATGGTTCTTTGTTGGTGGACTTGTGCAGGTACTCTCCAAGCACGTTAAGTACGAGGAGGAGTTGTAGGATCTGTCAAAGGAGAGAGAGATCAAGCAAGGGATTAAGTGGAATTTCTAGGTTGGTCCTATTATCTTTCTCTTATCTGTTACACATAGAAGAAATCATTGAATTGCTTTAAACTATTGTTGCTAGGGTAACTGCCAAACGTAGAGGGCTAGCATTCTTTAGGAATACTAGTTTTCCCAAAAACAAATTGGCGAATCCACTGGAGATTGAACATATGTTTTTCTGTTGCTATTGTTTGTTTTATGATCAATTTGATAAACTATAGACAGAGTTTGAAGTCAGCTAGGTAGCCTTCGAACTGCTCTTGCTCTGCAATTGCATAGTAGATGAATGCTTCTTCAGTCAATCTCTGGTTTAGTTTATGAAATAAAAATTTGACTTGCAAGCACATCTAGATGCCCCTTTGGTAGCTCAGTAAACTCTAAAGACATTCCATCATACTTTTCTTATCATTTTTCATCAAAACCCAGTTTAATTCTTTGAAAATAGCTCCACATTTGAGCCAAAACCCATTTCAGTTGCACTCCCTGGACCATCGCACTGTCTTCCACTATGAACCAGTATGCATAGCACCTCCCTAGTGTAGTAAGTGCGATGCATATCAATTTCTGTGAACCCTAGCTGCAATGATTGACTGAACTCTTTTTCCATCTAGAAATTGAGGGCTTTTGACCTTGTTTTCAGTTTTGTTTGGTTGTTTTGCTGCAAACGAACAATGCCTCTTCACTAAAGCTTACTTGCATCACTTGGATCAGCCTCAATTACATTAGGATTAGTGAATGTTTTTTTGCATTTTTTCTTGATTTACATTCCTTTGTCGAAAAGTTGTTTTATCGATTTGTCGCTTTGATACAAACAGTGTCGTAATTGTCGCTTTTTGTCGAAAAGAGAAGTGTCGTAAATCATTCCTTCCCTTGATAATCAATTAAAATTTCCTTGATGCATTTGATTTTATTTGTTTACATTCAAATATTTGAAATCATTTTTATTCAAAATTGAAAGTGTCATTTTGAGTCTTCCTTTCTCTTTTTGAAGAAAAAATTGTCGAAAATGTCATTTTGAGTCCAATAATTTAGATATTTGCTGCATTTAGTTTTCCTTTTTGCATAGTTCACATTGAGGAAGGTGGAAAACAAATACTTGCATTTTCTTTCAGGATTTTTTTTATTTGTGTGTGAAAATATGATTTAGGGAAATGCACTAGTGTGTGCTCTTTGCTCTTTACTTAAAACCATTATTATCTTGTTTCCCGAGTAGCTAAGGTTTCCATCATTCAAACTAAATCAAAAGTTTGTTTGTCATCATAGTTGCATTTTAGAATCTGCGAACATACATCACATGGTGAACCTTCAAAGGCAAATTTTAAGCAAGATCAACATAAAATGAAACTCAATTAACTTAACAACGCTTTGGAATTTAACGCAACACATCTAGAGGTCTAGGCTAGAGACGTGTTCTGGCATCATTAAAACTAGTGGTTATCATTTTCATTGAAGATTGGGTGATTCCTCCACTTTGATACGACAAGTGCTAGAACAGGCTTGTGCTCACCATATCATCTCCTATATATTGGGAGACCACAATAGCCTTGAATCCTTTATCCATAGGAAACCGATTCTGCCGCCTTATTGATCGCAATGCATTGAACACAGTATTCGGGAAGATTGACTACCATACATAAGTCCTTGGTAATTTCTCTTTAATTTACCACCAAGGTTTATATTGCAGTTTTGCAATTGGTTTGGTAAACCTTTTGTCTAGATTCTCTAGAGTACTCACTTTCATTCCTTTTCGACTCTCTAAAGAAAAGGTCCATCTGCGCACTTGTCCTTTCAGGCTCATTAAAAATAAAAGGAGACTAAAGTCATCTTTAGCTTTTTCTCGACTCTTTAAAACTAAAAAAGAGAAGTTATGTCCAAGTGTCATTAAATTTAATTGACTATGAATAACATCTCTATTCCTTTTTTGATCTTAGGTTGGAACATATGGCAACAAATCTGGAGTCCACCGATCAAGGAATCCCCTTCGATGGAAATCCTAGTCCTTTTTCTTCTTTCGAAAATATTGGTGCTCCTTATATGGCTACATTGTCCCTTCCAAGATTTACCATTGGCCTATGAGTATGGTTGTTTTCAACATCTTTGGTTCAAAATGTCGTGATTTCTCCGCAATCGGGTACACCTCCAACTGGACAAAATCAACCTCTAGTTGATCCTAGAGTTGACCCTTTTCCTTCTTCCTCAATTGTTTCTTCCTCCCCTTCTTCCTCTTCGCCTGATGAAAGTATTGGTACTAGTAACCATGTGGCTAAGAAGAAGAAGAAAGGGAAGAAGAAGAAGAAGAAGCAAATTCAGCAGAGGGGCAACCAAGCAATCATTGCTTTGAATGCAACCACTGATGAGAAACAACCCGTTAAGGCACACAAAGTTTGATATCCAAGCATAATTTATGTGGGAGACCATATTCAACAAAATTGTCCTTACATTCCTCGGATCTTGGAAGAATGGTCTTCTCGTTCACACCATCCCATGTCATCAACCTCTAGAGATCATGTTGGTAACACACCATTAACTAGTGATAGTAAAGTTCATGGACAAAAGTGAAAGGTCAAGTTTCCATGTAGGTTATGTGAAAGGAATCACCCCATTCACCTTTGTCCCTATCTGGATGAAGCCAAGAAAGTGTTGGATAATTGTCCTGCTTCACCGCAGCGACTTCCATATGATTACAGGAAACTCTCCCTAAATCCTTCACTAGTTGATAAACTGATTGAACAAAATCAACTGTCGGTCGAAACCACTCCCTTTGAAAGTGAATCCAATGAGTCTATACCCGACCCAAATCAAAAGGTCGAGGCCAAAGTTGACCTAATTTCACCTTCAGCAAATCGTACCTTTTTCGAAGAGAGTGAAAATGATATTGCTCAAGTTGTTTTTGTTACTTCAGATCCTAATGAGCTTGGGGGCAATCCACCTATTCCATCAAGACAGGAGGAAAATCCTCCAGTTCTCATAAATCAAGGGGTTAATTCTCCCATTTCTACAATACCCCCTCCAAGTAGTCTAGTCA
Organism: Pinus taeda; assembly: GCA_000404065.3. Classification (NCBI taxonomy): domain Eukaryota; kingdom Viridiplantae; phylum Streptophyta; class Pinopsida; order Pinales; family Pinaceae; genus Pinus; species Pinus taeda. Next base: position 168,372 of record APFE030008654.1, on the reverse strand, counting down.
CTTCCATTGATTTGAATCGACTAGTAGGATCCCACCTTCCTTCTTATGTTCCTTTCCAGATCATAGTACAAGTTTGTAAAATGATTGTATCTGGAACTATTATAGATGAAGGTAAATCAATGAGTATCCTTTCCTTAACTTCTTGGCAAGCGCTTGGGTCGCCACCGCTTGTGCCTGTTACATAGAATTTGTTGGGATTTAACAAAGGAACCAGTTGACTGTTAGGGATCCTTCCTTAGTTACCTATCACATTGGGAGGAAAAACTGTTTATCTGAATGTGATGGTAGTATCGGGACCTTTAGATTACAATTTACTTCTTCGATGTGACTATGTTTATAACATGGGAGCTATTGTTTCAACACTCTTTTGAGTGATTTTTTTCCCGCATGAAGGCAGGATTGTCACCATTGACCAGCTTTCATTTCCCAGTCCAAATATGGTTCCTAGTCAACCATCTTCCCTAAATGGTCGTTTTGTACCAATGGTATCATCCCCACCACAGGTTAATTATTTGGAAACCTGATCCATACCTACATCGACTGATGATCAATTCAGTGATGTTGTACATTATGTAATGGGGGCATTGGAACCAAATCTCTCCTTCATGACCACTTATGAGTTATGAACAAGTTGTCTGAGGATAGTTCGTTGTCTTGTGTCAACCTCATTAAAAAATGAAACCAAAGGTCTCCGAGGATAGTTCGTTGTCTTGTGTCAACCTCATTAAAAAATGAACCCAAGGAGTTCGAAGATGGTTCGCTATCTTGTGTCAACTTCATTAAAAAATGAAACAAGAGTCATCGAGGATGATTCTTTGTCTTGTGTCAACCTCGTTAAAAAAATGAAACAAGGTCCCAAGTTCCAATTTGAGTCTTTGATTAGATCTCATAAAATCCCAGTTGAGTATTTCACTTGATCTCTTAAAATAACTTTCATTCCACCCAACTGATAGCCATGAGTAGTCTACTTAGGTGAATGTAATGAAGCTTCATGGGCATGCACATAGTGGTAAAGTTAAATTTCCCTATAGGTTATGTGAAGGGAATCACCCCATTCACCTATGTCTATCTAGACGAAGCCAAATAGGTGTTGGATAACTGTCCAGTTCACCACAGTGACTTCCATCTGGTTACAGGAGACTCTCCCTTTCTTCATGCTGGGGGCATGCAAACCATTTTCAAACATATTGTTTTCATTTCAATCTTGTGTAAAAATGAAATTGAATCCAAGCATAGTTCCCCATGGTTCAAGCTTGTCTAAAAATGAACCCATTTTCAATTTTTAACCCTCGTGATTGCCATTCTATCAACCTTTTCGTAAGATGAGCCTAGTTGTTTTCATCCCATTGCCACTATCCCTTTGGCTGATCATACGCTTTCACTTGGTTGTTTTACCCTTTTTGAGGAACAGTTGCAATGAGTGGTCTTATTAGCCATCCTTTTCACATAAATCAACATGTTTTGAGACGTTCCAACATCACTGGAACCAGTTGCTACCCTAAACACCACTCATTCCTCAAAATAGAGTCCTCTTTAAACCCTTTTCAAACTTGTTAAACATGAAAAGATTGTCGAGCGCTTGTCTTTTCCAGTGCATTAAAGTATTAGAAATGTCATCCCTCCTGTATTATTTTATCCTTTTTCGGACCTGAGGGATTACTCTACGAAAAAGAACTTATGGAGCTTTCTTTTCATCCCTTTTCAAACTCTCTAAACATGAAAATGACCAAGTTATCCTTGTCGTTAAACTCATAGCGACAAACTTGTCCATCTAGATGAGACTGAGGTTCACTGTCGCTAGACTCGTTAAAATATTAAATAGTGATAGGTTTGCCCAAAGGGAAAATTATAGAACAAGCATATGTTATCCTCCTCACGATTGAAAAAAATAAAGAGGTATTGGTCAGCAATGACAAGGGAAAAAGGCAAAAATCTTGAAGAATTTATGGTAGCAAGTCGCTCTTGAACATGACACTTTCACTTCATCTCCATTATTGAGATGGGTTGGGTTATCCCATTCACCGGTCATCACACCATTGGTCTTTCATACCATCCATCTTTTGGGGTTAACACTACCAATTCATCTTAGTGTCACCGACATGTTTAAGAGAAGTCATTTAGTTGAGAAATCACCATCCAATTAATGTTTCATACACTGCAATACCTCCTACCTTTGTTTTTTCATGACCACCATTCCTGAACCTTGTGTCATCAGTTTGTTTTCACGTCCAGAAATCTTTTTGCTTCATTTCGTGTCGTAGATGTGGGATACATCAGGTCTCTCCTATGATGAGTCACTTCTTATTGACATCAGCTCATTATCCAAGAAGTTGACTTAGAAACAACCCTTTCAGTGCTTTGAAGCTTGCATACATCAATGGCAGGTTTCTCACTTCTGACGATAAGTTGACATCAATGGCCTTCGACCGAATGATTTGTATGGTGTTCGACATCAGATCATGTATTCACACCACGTGATTTGTACTATAGCACCTTCAGGATCATTACGATTATCAGTGATCCCTCTCGAATCTGTTAACAACTCACATCATTGGCTGGTAATCAGGCGATGTCTTTCCATTTTCGATTTCAGAACATCTCTTCACATGGTTTGACTTGTACATCGGGCGAAGATTGAAGGATTTTGAAGACCCCGGATCTAGTTTCATCCATCCAGGCTACGAAATATTCAGGGATATAAAACATTAAATGTAAAAAGGCTCTACATAGATGGTCACCCTAATCATGGATTGTGACTCTATATCTGTAGAATCACAAGTTTGTATCTGCAGATGACTATCTGATCTATGTACATTAAATGAAATTTATAAATCTAATCATGGGATGCCTCCCTCAGTTGGATCATCAAAATTATACTATGATGATGTATTGTATTGTAACTTATGCAGGTTACCTTCCACTTCGAAACTTCGGATCCTCATGATAAAGCATTTCACCCGACACGAATGTTTACAACCTCATCATTTAGGGGCAAATGTTATAGGCGTATTTGGGAACATCAACCCCAATATTAGATGTCGGTATGTTAGGGCACATCAACCCCTAAAAGAGTTGCTTCATACCCTATAGGAACATAGTCATCTGAATACATCATTCCCCAAAAGTTCCATCTGAGAAACCATCCAAAAATTGCCTAAATTGAACGATACTGACTACTCCACTAGCAAAGTGCGATGCATATTGAGTGGTACACTAGCAGTGTGTGATGCATATTGTTTAGGCCTTCTATAGGGTGTTGGGACATTTTTTCAGTTGGTTGTTCATGGAATCTTCTAGAAACTTCTCCTATGCCACTTGCCTCTCTGAATTCACCCAAGGATGAATAAGGGATCTAGGAAATCATCCCCAATCCCTTCTCTTGTGGAACCAATTGTAACAAGTGGAATGACACTAATCAAACCCCATAGAGGACTCACACCTTTGCAAATATCTATAAATGGATCCCTCATCCAAGAGATCTAAAGGCTAGAATATTGTGAATAAAGCTCTTCAAGTTTTCTCCCATATGATTGTGCAATTGTGAATGCTATCATTTGCTCATTATATATCTAATTTTGTAATGTTTATGTTGTAAAATATCATGATGCTTTGACGGTTCTTTGTTGCTATACTTGTGCATGTACTCTCCAAGCGTGTTAAGTATGGGAACGAGTTGCAGGATCTGCCAAAGGAGAGAGAGATCAAGCAAGGGATTAAGCGAAAGTTCTAGGTTGGTCCTATTATATTTCTCTTATCTGTTACACATAGAAGAAATCATTGAATTGATTTAAACTGTTGTTTCTAGGGTAGCTGCCAAACCTAGAGGGCTAGAATTCTTTAGGAATACTAGTTTTCCCAGAAACAATCATGTCATAAATTCATGTTGAGTTTGTTTTTGCAAGGTCACGTATGCGCAAACTCACCTGCTCACACACAATCATTTTACAGAAGTACTGATGACTAGATCACCCTCTAATAGTCAGACCGCCACCCCAGAATCAACTCGGCCGACTATCACCCAGAACTGAGTGCAAAATCATCCAACAACCCATTTCAATTTGTGCTTTCCGCAAGTTGATCAACCAATGCTATTGCTGGTCAACTAGAGAGATTGATTGGGCAGTGACCCCGCAACTCACTTCCCTAAAAAAGTATGTGAAGGTTGTAGACCTTACCCACTCCGCTGACTGAGAAAACTATGTAGACTGGTCGAACAAACACCCAGTGTCTATCCCTATCTCCCTCAAAAAATTGTGCAGTTTCTTCACCCAGCCACCTAGTCAGTCGGTTGGCTACTCACCTAGAAAACTGTGCAGAATTCATGAGCAAGCCCCTTAGCTTCCCAACATCTCGCTCATCCCAGAAACTCTGCAAAGTTGTTCAGCAGGTCCACCTCCCATCAATTGGATAGTTTCTATTGTAGGTTTTAACCTCGTATAAAAATTACCTGCATACGAATTCTAAATCACAGGAAAAATAAAAATGCGAGAGCATAACACATAAAACACATATACATAGAGATTTCCCACTGGATCCGAAAACTGGGACTACCAGCTTGATTTTTCATTATGTTCCTTTCAATGCTACAATACATATTTATACATGCTGAAGAATCCAATACCATGGACCGAAAACCATAAAGTGGGGTTACGGGTACCCGTCAAACCCCCTGTTAACTATGTGGAAAGAATATAACACAACCCAACATCTATCACGAGCAACCTTGCAGCTCGCAGCCATCTCGCTCCAAGAATTGTCCACGTTTTGCTATCAAGAATCTTGTTGCTCATTACCAACTCCCTCTAGGAATTATGGAGTACTTGCTGCCAAGCCCCTCTTCTAGCCACATGACTTCACTCGAGAAATTGTGTAGATCTACCCTCCAGTCGAGCCAGATCCTGTAGACAGTCACTATTGATCCGAATATTCCATCTTAGTCTCCTAGTGACTTCTATGCAATTTTCATAGAAGTCACCAGTAGTGCCTAAAGCCCACATCCAATCTTGAAACCTGCCTTGTCTAGTTTCACAGCGTTGTCCTCTCTCTGATTTGTTTGGTTGTGTTATATTCTTTCCATGACTAGCCCACATAGTTAACCAGGGGGTTAGAGGGGGGGCAGAGCCCCCCCCTTCGTTGCGGCGATTGCATAGCGGGGGTGTCACACGGGGCTTGAGGGGTGTAGGTAACCCCCCTCTATGGGGTCTAGGGTATCACCTCAAAATTTTTTGTTTTTTAGATGCTATATTAGGTTGGGCAGACCTACCTATGGTTTTGTGCATGATTTTCACACATGGTTTTGGACGCGATGGTTTTCGGTCCATGGTATTGGATGCTTCGACATGTATAAATATGTATTGTAACATTGAAAGGAACATAATGAAAAATCAATCTGGTAGTCCCAGTTTTGGGATCCAGGGGAAAATCTCTGTATACATGTGTTTTATGTGTTGTGCTCTCACATTGTTTATTTTTTGTGTTTTAGAATTCGTATGCAGGTGATTTCCATACGGGGTTAAAATCTATATTTGGTATCAAAGTTGTTTTGGCTTCAAGGGGATGCCTTTGTTGCTGATGGAATTCACTCAGGCCTATGGTAGACCCTGTTCAATGGGAGATCTGCGAGATCAATTATGGTGGTCAAAGAATATGGAGAGCAATGGAAAGATAGAAATCGAGAAATTTAATGGTCAAAGTTTTGAGTTGTGGAACATCAAGATGGAGGATCTGTTGGTTGATAAAGATTAGTGGATTGTGGTAGATCCAGGTACTAAACCAATGGGAGTGTCTGATGAAGAATGGAAAAAGTTGGATTAGAAGGCAAAGAGAACAATACGATTGTGTGTCTTAGATTCAGTATTACTGAATGTATCAGGGGACGTTACAACGAAGGATTTGTGGGACAAGTTAGGGACCTTCTACCAATCTAAGTCTCTGTTGAATAAATTTTTCCTACGGAAAAAGTTGTATAACATGAGGATGAAAGATGGAGACTTGATGACAGAGAATTTGAATGCATTTGATATTGTGGTAAGTCAGTTATTATCTATTGATATTAAAATTTTAGATGAAGATAAGTGCATCAGTTTGTTGTGTTCTCTACCAGATTCGTAGGATAGTCCAATTATTGCAATAGGTAGCAATACAATTGCCTTGTAGTTTGATGAAATAGTCTCATCCTTACTGACAGAGGATTTGAGATGGAAAAAAATGGAGAGATGGAATGGCAATGCCTTGTCTGTACAAGTATAGTACGAGAGCATAAACAAAAATAAGTCATCGAGTGGGAGATCTAAATCTAGAGGAAGATCTAAATCTCCAGGAAAACCTATAAAGGTGATGTACTGGAAATGTGGAAAGGAAGGGCACTACAAAAGGGACTGTAAATCTAAAGCTCCTGATCAAGGAAAGGGATCTGATGATGCTCCTTCTGCAAAGGTGAAAACCACCTCAAATGAAGGTGGGGATGTGTACTTGGCTTCTTCAAGTACACATGTAGATCATGAGGTATGGTTGATTGACTCAGTGCATCTTTTCACTTCACTCCCCATAGAGAGTGGTTCTGCGAGTATGAGAAATATGATTGTGGTGATGTCTTCTTGGGGGATGATAAGAAGGCTAGAATCATTGGTCGTGGAAAAGTAAAGTTGATGTTGCAAGGAGGAAGGTTTAGAACACTTTTGGGTGTTCCGCATATTCCTGCATTAGCCAGAAATATGATTTTTGTAAGCAAGTTGGATGATGCATGTGTAAAAACACTGTTTGAGAAGGATACCTACAAGATGGTTCAGGGGGCACTAGTATTAATGTGGGAAGTTCGAATTGGAACTCTGTACTAGATGCAAAGTAGCACTATTGTTGATGGGTGCAACAGTTCTATGGTTCCTAAAAGTGGAAAAGAAAATTTAGTGGTCTCTGGAGAGAAGACCATGCTATGGCATCAAAGGTTTAGACATTTTCGAGATAAGGGCCTTCGAATAACTCATGGTAAAGGTATGGTAGAAGGGATGTGTAATAGCTCTCTGTATTTTGATTTCTATGAAAATTTTGTATATGGGAAGTAGATTCGGGTGAGTTTCCCCTCTAGTGGTAAGAGGGAGAAACATATAATAGAACTTGTGCACAATGATGTGTTTGGACCTATGAAGGTTCCATGACTAGGTAAGTCTATGTACTATGTGTCATTTATAGATGAATTCTCAAGGAATACATGGATATATTTTCTTAAAAAGAAATCTAAAGTCTTTGACAAGTTTAAAGAATTTAAGGCTCTGGTGAAAGTCCAGATAGAGAAGAAGATAAAGGTGTTGAAGACAGATAATGGTGGAGAGTTGTGCAGCAAGGAATTTGCAGAATTCTATAAGAAGTGTGGTATAGAATGATAGAAGACTACTCCATACACACCTGAGAAAAATGGAGTTACAAAAAGAATGAACAAGACGTCGATGGAAAGGTCAAGAAGCATGCTCAGTGGTGCCCTATTAGGATAGGAATTCTGGGCAAAGGCGATGGAGACAACATGTTACCTGGTCAACATATCACCTTCATCACTGTTGGAGGATAAGACTCCACAAGAGTTATGGATTGGCAAGAAACCCTCTCTTTCACATTTGAAGGTATTTGGATGTGATTCATATGTACATGTTCCAAAGGAGAAAAGAACAAAGTTGGATAGTCAATCTGAAAAGTGCATCTTTATTAGGTATAAGGATGGTCTAAAGGGTTATAAGCTTTGGAACCCAGTAACAAGGAGGGTTGTGTACAACCAACATGTAGTGTTCGGAGTGGTGAAAGATGTTGTTTAACATGAAGTCCAACCATAGGAACCTTAGAAGATAGAGTTTGAGCTTAAGGAGGAAGAATCAAACTCTATAGTAGAGGAGGAATCAGAAGATGAAGAACCACAAACCCCGGCTATGAGAAGATCAGTTCGATGAAGAAGGAAACCGAAAAAGGTATAGACTACTTGCTTTTTGTTCAAATTTTTCTTTATCTATTACTGATGATGATCCCAGAACTGTGAAGGAAGCAGTAGATTCATAGGATGGAAAAATCTGGAAAGACACCACGGTTGATGAAATGGCATACTTGCACAAAAATGAAGCTTGGGATTTGGTGGAGTTGCTGGTTGGAGGGAAACCCATTGGTAGCAAATGGGTGTTCAAGAAGAAGACAAATGGAGAAGGAAAGGTGGAGAAATACAAAGCTCCGTTGGTAGCAAAATGTTATTTCCAGGTGCCAAGAATTGATTTTGGAGATATTTTTTCTCTTGTTGCCAAGGTAGCTTCTATTAGATTACTTTTATCTGTTGTTGTTGCTTTTGATTTTGAGGTAGAACAGATGGATGTGAAGACAACATTTCTTCATGGGGATCTAGAAGAGGAGATCTACATGAAGCGACCTAAAGGTTTTGCAGTGAAGCGTAAGAAAGGAATGGTATGCAAGTTAAAGAAGTCTCTGTATGGGTTAAAACAGTCACCGAGGATGTGGTATCATAAATTTGACACATTTATACAAGGACTTGGATTCACTAGAAGAAAAGTAGATCACTACATGTATTTTATATTAATTGGTGATAGTGTTATTTATCTGGTCTTGTATGTGGATGATATGTTGCCGGTTGGAAATGACAAAGACATTATCCAAGATTTGAAGACCCAATTGTCCTCCAAATTCGACATGAAAGATCTTGGTGCTGCAAACTATATTTTGGGCCTAGAAATTAAAAGAGTCCAGGAAAAGAGGATGCTCTGGTTAAACCAAAGGAAATATGTCGAGACAATACTACATAATTTTAATATGTAGGATAGTAAACCGATGAAGGTTCCTATTCCTGTAGGTGTAAGGTTATCTATTGAACAATGTCCCAAGACACAAGAAGAGTAAGAGGACATGTCTCGTGTTCCATATGCAAGTGCATTCGGTAGCCTGATGTATGCAATGGTATTTATTAGACCAGACATTGCACATGCAGTGGGAGTATTGATCATGCTTATGTCAAAACCAGGGAAGCAACACTCGACAATAGTGAAGTAAGTTTTTAGGTATTTGCGTGGCACTAGTGACTATGGTTTGTGCTACCAAGGAAGACCGAGATTGGATATAGTGTTGGATATTTGTGGATTTGTTGATGTAGACTAGGCTAGAGATCTTAATCAGAGAAGATCTACAAGTGGTTATGTGTTTAACCTATTTGTAGTGACACTATCAACTACAGAGGCATAATACATGGCAGCCACTCATGCAAGTAGGGAATCAATTTCATTCCAGAGATTGTGTTCAAGTATGGGGTTAATATAGGGAGCTATAAGGATAGACTGTGCAACCAAAGTGCAATTTTCTTGGCAAAGAACCCTGCATATCATTCAAAGACAAAGCTCATTGATGTTTAGTATCACTTTGTGAGGGATATGATAGAAGACAAAAAGGTATTTCTGGTAAAGGTGGACACTTTAAACAATACTGCAGATGCATTGACAAAATCCATGAGCTCTGAGAAGTTATCTTGGTGTAGAGAAACAATGGGTGTTGCAGGGCTAGATAAATGACTAAGCTCTCTTGTGGCCCCCTTATGGAAAGAAAAATCAAGTGGGAGAATGTTGGGTTGTATTATATTCTTTCCACGACTAGCCCACATAGTTAACTGGGGGGTTAGCCCCCTTTCGTTGCACTAATTGCATATCAGGGGGGTCACAGGGTGTTTGAGGGGTGAAGGTACCCCCCCCCCTGGGTGGCGGACCTACCTATGGTTTTGTGCATGATTTTTGCACATGGTTTTGGACGCAATGGTTTTCGGTCCATGGTTTTAGACGCAATGGTTTTCGATCCATGGTATTGGATGCTTCGACATGTATAAATATGCATTGTAACATTGAAAGGAGCATAATGAAAAATCAATCTGGTAGTCCTGGTTTTGGGATCCAGGGGAAAATCTCTATGTATATGTGTTTTATGTGTTATGCTCTCACATTGTTTATTTTCTTCATTTTAGAATTCGTATGCAGGTAATTTCTGTATGGGGTTAAAACCTACATTGGAGTTTTAGATTTATAGTCCCCTTTGTAGTTCCCTTCCTTTCCACATTTCTTGCTCACCTAGAAAATTGCACAAATTTCATTAGCAAACCCCTTAGCTACCCAACATCTCGCTCAGGTTAGAAACTCTGCAGAGGTGTTCAACAGGTCCACTTCCTAGCAATTACATAGTTTCTATCACCAACAACCTTGTAGCCCGCAACCATCTCCCTCCAGGAATTGCGCACCTTTTGCTGCCAAGAATTTCGTAGCTTGCTACCAGCTCCCTCTAGGAATTGTGCAGTTCTTGTTCCCAAGCCCCTTTGCTCGCTACACTACTTCGCTCCAGAAATTGTGTAGATATACCCTCCAACCGAGCCAGATCCTGCAAATAGTCACTATTGATCTAGTTAGTCCACCTCAGTCTCCCAGTGAATTCTATGCAATTTTCACCGGGAGTTCCCAGAGCCTGCATCCCATGTTGAAACTTGCCTTGTGCAGTTTCATAGCCTTGTCCTATCTCCTAGTTACCTGCATCCAAAAGAAAATAACAATGCATCATGGTAGACTAGTAGGTTTATGGCTTTAATGTCATCTTGTCATTAGTGGTTGCAGATATAGGTACATGAATAAGACATGACACGATGATAGATGGGCTGAACAAGGCGAGTGCATGCAAGGAAATGTGTTCGCGAATAGATGAACGAACGATGCATGCGAGGAGAATACTTCACGAATGGACAAACATGTAAAGCATGCCAAAGTACAAGCAAAGGAGCAATGTGCACATGCAACATCAAGAGAAAACCAATGACCATTGAAGACTCCACATACCTTGCCATACAAAGGTGAAAATGTGATACACCAATAGGACATTCATCACTTAGCGACACTGGAGCTCGACATGCACACCAGCAGTAACATGAACATACCAACACTATCGCATCAAGTCGTGTCAGGATTCATGTCAGCCACATCACTATTGTGGGGCCATATTATTGTAAATCAATGTAACGTAACATGGAAATCCAAGAGATCCAATTGTAATCTGAAGAGTCATGTAGAGTTGAAAAGTCATGAAAGACAAGCAGTCATAAGGGCAGTTGAATAGTAGCAAGGGCTAGTTGTACCCTTGGCTATAAATACCTCTCATTTGTACATACAAAGGAATTTTCACCTTGGCTCCTCCCACATAGCCTTGAGATTCTATGGTCATTTCTTTAAGGAGCGAACAATGGCTCCAACACCCCTTTCACGAGATTACTGATATATGGTGTACCAATGTATCTTGGAACCTTTACTTAATAAAGAAGGTTGATAACAGACCAGGACATTTTCACACATGTATTGTAATTGTTGTAAGAAATAATATTGAACACTTCTAATGCATGTTTCCTTAACTTGTGTTAAAACAGTTGAATTCTTTTAGTTTCTCTGATGAATATATTGATCACGGCACATCAAACAAAACCTTTCACATAAACTTTCTATAACGACTGTTGCACTTGCGCAGGCTACTCCATTGGGCGTTGTACGTGCTATCTTCATGTGTGTGTTGTGACTACTGCATCTATGTGGACTTCTCCTTCAATAGTTGTGCATGTCCTTTTATGTTGTGTGTCTCTGATAGAGTTGGGACTTTTTCCCCATTGACTAGAGACTCACTTCCATCTTCTCTCTCTACGGCGAAATAACCTTGACACAAGTAACATTATCATTCACCAACCACACAAACCTCAATGAAAAACAACACCACTCTCTCGATGAAAAGAAAGAGCTAAGGATAACATTTAAGATAATGAAAATCAGGCCATCATACCAGATGAGACTCCTACACCAAACAATGTGAGGTCTAGTTGGAACTTCATATTGGGGAGATTGCTTAAATGTTGGTGGGCCCAGCACAGTCAAAATTTTTGGCAGTAGAAGGATGGCTTGAACCTCCAGTTTGCTACGGCTAAATTTCCTCTCACACCAACTCATCAATCACCTAGTCAAGGTAGTAACTTGCACTCCCTCTCACCCACACGCAACTCTCAAGTTGGTTACTCCTCAGCTCTGAGACATGAACACAAAATTTTGTAACAACACCTTCGCTTCATCCATCCCATCACCCGTTAATTTGTGAAAGGAGTCAGCTTGATCCCAGGAATATAAAATCTTCCATACGCATCAAGAAAGCCAAAAACCATTCCCACGGGTGTTATTGTATCATCGGTGGAATAAGAAGTTCTTCCCATACTAGAACGTCTGGCAGAAGCTATTGAGAATGGATAGGAACCTCCAATCTTCCAAGAGGTAGAATGAGACACCCTCGTCATCTTCGGCTCAGACTATAGTATAGAAGGTGAAGGGGAAGGTAGTGGAGGAGGTTGAGTTGGAGACAAACCAACAGACTTAGAGCCGAACCATCAAATTCTGAAGAAGAGGAGGAAGATGAAGAGAAAGAAGACATCGCTTACCAAAATTTAGAATGGATGACTCAGGAACCATTGGATCCCCTAGGTGGTTTGGAAAAGATGCTAAAGCGGATAGAGAGAATGATCAAAAAGTTTGACCCTGATAGCAAAGTGAAGGTAGAAGATCACTTCGACAACTTCTACCTATAGCTACATACCTTTGAGGTATGTTACGATGATGTTGTGTGTAGATTATTCCCATGTACCTTCGATGGTCATGCATCACCATGGTATCACAACCTTCCTATCAACTCCATACATAATTGGGGTGCATTCAAATGTATGTTTCTGGAAAATTTTGTTGATGAGAAAACCCCAACCATGTTACTCAAATAATTGGGAAGCCTCAAGATGGAGGGTAAAAAGAAGGTAAAATATTTCTATCTGAGGTTTCTGCACATATTGAATAAGTTGCAATGGACATGAAACCTTATGACTCAATCACTATCGATAACTACACGTTCGCATTACCGACCAGCATTGCACAATTCATTAAACAAACTATGAAACCAACACTATTAGAAAACTGCGAATAGGAAATCACTATTGAAAAGGACCTACACACAATTGGAGTCATCAAGGATGATGAACCGAGAAAGGTCTCCAGAGATGTGACTAGGAAACCCCAAGCGATGACAAGCAAGGGTAAGGACAAGGAAACAAGTGATATCGAAACCCATACTCATCTTGTCAAAACTGGACATCATAAGTGTCTGAGCTTAGACAACAAACTATTGACACATCTCCATGTAGCCAGCCACCCAAACAAAGACAAGGAAGCATGTCATTAGGCAACAATCGCTTCCTAACCAAAACTATGTAGATCTTAGTGTTCTAGCTCGAACAATGCGCGAACAATGAGTTTTGTTCATTTCATGAAGATTACCACTCAGAAGGGTCTTGCTCGGGCTGGAAGCGAGTTGTAGGTTCAATACACAACCATGCACTTGAGGTAGTTAGCAGTGCATAGGGATAGTGAGGAGACACAGACAATGACAAAGATGTTGTGGCTGATGAGGCATCAAGCACTGGGTAAGTGGTGAACATGTATCACTTCTTGCAAGAAGCATAGAAGGCAAAGACCGAGAAGTATCCTCGAAAGAAAAATGATCATTACAATATCAGAAGTAAGGGGGCTCCCCCTACACTTGCGGAAATGAAACAAAAGCTTTAACTATTGAGGAAGGTTGATCCACCAACCATCCAGTAGTGTTATACGGGAATAGTGTCCACATGGATGCTGCTATTCCCAATAAGATGTGTGGCTATCTTAGAAACAAAAAATCAAAGTCTACTGTTGATTCGTTTTATGAAAATAGATGAGAGGAGAACCAAGAGGTCCAACCTGAGTCTTGCACTCAATTCCCTCTCCTTATTGATAGAGTTTTGCTGCTTGCTCTTTGTCTACTCAGCTTCAAAAGGACCTGTAGAATCACAGCAACATACTACTACGCAAGAAACAAGGATCTAAATTCACAAATAATGTAGGATTAGATGTTCATTAACCATATACAAGCATATATAAACAAGTACACCAGGATATGGAAGGAAACACGAATAGCTTTATTCAGATAAAAGTAGCAAGAGGATTAAAACCATGAGCAGATCTGACCCAGCATCATCCTCCAGCTAAGAAGCCCTTCTTTCACCTCAAGCAAAGCAAAATCACCCAACACTATGAATGTACACCAGAATACCAACAACACTTCCCTATAGATTACAAAATTCCAGCCTCTGGATCTCTGTGATGAGGGATCCATATATAGATGATTATAGAGAGGTGAGTCATCTTTTGGGATCTTGATTAGTGTCTTCTCTCTGATAGTTCTTGCTTCCACTTGGAGAATGAATATCTCTTACTCATCCCTGGTCGAAAATGGAGTGGCAAGTGTCAGAGGGGAAGCTTCTGGAAGATTCCATGATCATCCACCTCACATTTTGGTTCCTTCCATTTGTCCATTCCTAACCATCGCGCCCTACAGAGGAGAAAAACAATATGCATCGCACCCTGTGCATTGGGAAGGTGATACGCATCGCACCCTCTGCATGGAGCTTTCAATATGGTCCAGTTTTTACCATTTATGAGCAGTTTTCAGTGGAGAACTTCTGGGAGATGATGTAATCAATTGACCTTGTTCCTTTAGGTAGTGAAGTAACCCTTTTACGGACTTAAGAGCCCTCAATTTATGGACATTTGTGATTGGGGTTGAAGTGCCCAAAAATGTCTATAATAGTTGCCCCCTAAAGCATGAGGTCGTTAATCATTTTTGATGTCGAGTGAAATGCTTTACTACGAGGATCTGAAGTTTTTCTGAGCTGGGAGGTGACCTGTAATAAGATACAATACAATACATTATATGACAATATTTTTTCATGATCTAGCTGAGGCGAGCATTCCCATGCTCAGCTTTATAAACTCATTTTCATGTACATAGGATAGACGATCGTGTGTGTGACAGACTAATGATATGGACACATCATCCTTTGATTTGGATGATCATCTATTCGGCAATGATGTACACTAGATGTCTTTATATTCCTAAATATATCGCAACCCGGATGGATGAAAATAGATCCGAGGTCTTCAAAACTCATTCAATCTTCACTCGGAGTACAAGTCGATCCATGTGAAAAATGTTATGGAGTCGAACATGGAAGACATTGCCTGAATACCAGCCAATGATGTAAGTTGTTAACATGTGCGAGAGGAATCACCAATAATGACAATGACCCTCAAGGTACTACAGTACAATTCACGTGGTGTGAAAAAAAGACTTGGCGTCGAACACCACGTAAAATCTCTCGGTCGAAGGCCATTGATGTAAACCTATCGCCGAAAATGAGAAACTTGCCATTGAGGCATGCAAGCTTCAAAGTACTGAAAGGGTTGTTCCTAAGTCAACTTCTTGGATAATGAGTTGATGTTGACAACAAGCAACCCGTCGCAGGAGGGCCTTAATGAATTCCACATCAACGACATGGAATGAAGCAAATGATTTTGGAGGTGAAAACAATCTGACGATACAGGGTTCAGGGTGGTGGTCATGAAGGAACGGAGCATGAATGTATTACAGTGGGTGAGATATAGGTGAATTGTCTGAATGACTTCTCTTGAACATATCGGTGACACTGACGATGAATTGGTAGAGTTAACCCCAAATATGGATGGTGTGATGGACCAATGTTGATGACAAGTGAACAGAACAACCCAATCTGGCATGGATGCGGAAAGAAAGTGTCATGTTCAAAAGCGACTTGCTAGCAATAAAGTTTCTTCAAGTTTTCTTCCCAATTTTCCTCAGTCATTGCTGACCAGTACCTCTTTATTTTTTTCAAGCTTGAGGAGGATAACATATGCTTGTTCTATAATCCACCCTTCGAGCGAACCTGTCGCTATATTTTAGCGAGCCTAGCGACAATGAAACCCGTTCTTGTCCATTTGGACGAGTTTGTCACTATTAAGTTCTAACGAGTTTAACGACAAATATAACTCGGTCCATTTCAATTTTAGAGAGTCTGAAAGGAATGGAAAGGAGACTCCAATGATTCTTTTTCGTCATATAATCCCTTAAGTCCAAAAAAGCGTAAAATAATACAAAAG